>PVIW01004345.1:0-135423 GCA_004026585.1 Noctilio leporinus
TCCTTCCTTCCTTCCTTCCTTCCCTGAAGCTCTGTGAAACTTAGGGGGAAATAATACACCAAGCCATGAAGTAAGAGTTCACAGTCTTTTCACTTTCACAATGTAGCACCTTGGCCTCACATGAAAAAAAATTTTTTTTTTTTTTTTTTTTAAAAAGATTTTATTTATTATTTTCAGAGAGAGGGGAAGGGAGAGAGGCAGAGAGGGAGAGAAACATCTATGTATGGTTGCCTTTCACCTGCCTCCAGCTACAGACCTGGCTGGAGACCTGGCTTGCAACCTGGTTATGTGCCCCGACTGGGAATCGAACCAGCGACCTTTGGGTTCGCAGGCCGGTGTTTATCCACTGTGCCACCAGCCAGGGCTAAAATTTTTTTTTAATTACACGGGAGGATGGAAATGAAGATTTCCCCCCTTTTTTTCTTTTGGCAGTGTTGCCAGACCCCTCTACAATGGGATGTCCTATTCCAGGCTCTTTGTGAATGACACCGTGCCATACTGGGTATAGGGTTACTCGGGGGGTTAAGCCTGGAGTCAGGACACACTAAAACTCAGTGACATACGTACATGGGACAGCGTCTCATCTGCTATCAATCATTTTGTCACCAGGGAACACAGCCCACTCATTCCGATATGTGGCACCTCCAAAGGCTTTTTTCCAAGCGACAAATGATCCTGGAGGGAGATCAGGCCCCGTGGGTTTTTATTTAAGAGTCATTACTTAAGGCCTCAAAGACATTCAAGTGACAGTATATGAAAACTCATATTTCTACTGGCAGTCACTGGGCCTTCACGGCAATGATAAAAATCACTTTGTTCTCCTGCTTGGAGCCTGGGGAAGAATCGAGGCATTGTGTAAATTACTTAAAATTCCACTGTGCCTGCACATTGAGCCAAAGAATGCTAAGAATTTGCAGCTGCTGCTCCCACGAAAGGTTCGAAAGGTTTTTAATGGGGCAGCGGCAGCGGCTGTTTAACACACAGCTGTTGTTCATTCGAGCTGAAGATTTTTAATTGCCGTTGGGTCAAGATTTATCAAATAACATTTTAGGGGACCAAAAACTGTAATAGTTGTATTAGTAAAGGATGGTGAAGGAATAAAAATAATTGCAACATTTTGGCCCTTTAAAACCAGTTGGAAAAAAAAATACCTTTCCCACATGACTGGCTTCCAGCCATCCCAGAAAAGCTTCTAGGTAAATCCGGTCGCCCGGTGGTCTCTGCAGGAGCTCAGCCCCTTGTCCCCTTTACTCATCTATCTGGAAGCCCATCTTCCTGAGTGGCCTCCTTGTGGTTCCACACAGCCCGTTTCTGTTGTCTCAGCAGACAGGAGCCATGGTGCTGGGAGCAAAGGCAGCATGAGCTGGCAGTCACTGGCTCCTTCTAAGCATCCTGCACTATTTCAGGGACCCTCTGTAATTGCTGTTTCCCTACAACACTGAGCTGGTCCACAACAATGCTGGGAGTGTCTGGCCCTCCCTACTGGGCTAAGAGCAGCTGTGTGGAGAAGCAGAAGGTAGAAAACGTGGGCTTTTCCTTTATTTCCTGCCAAGGCAAAGCAGCAGGAATAAGAGGCCCTTGCACTAATGAGAAACACAGCTAATGTCCCTCAAGAGGGAACCTGCCAAACATCACAAGAAAGGAGCTTTGAATATGAAGAAAGGCAAGCCAGAAAAATGGGAGAGTATGTCAAATCCTCACTAGCATACTAAAATCTCAATCAGGTTTTGCATGTTAATGTTCAATATTCCCCTTAACAGGAAAACCTTGATTCGTGCAGCATTTATGGAGCACCTACTGTGTGCGAGGTGCGGTGCTAGTGAGGGACCTGGAGCAAGTGGAAGACAGGCCAAAGGCATCGAAGTGCTCTCTAAGCCACTCACTCCAACAGCAGGGAGGGGGGAGATCTAATTAATGGCAGAAGGAATGAAGAGGAGGAAGGGAGGACTTTCCAGGCTAAAGATCTCCAAGAGCAAAAGCACAGTGACCCAGAATAGTATATCTTACTGAAGGGACCGTATGCGGTTGGACATGACAGTGTTGGACAAGGATGAGAAATGAGAGGAAAAACAGAGAGGCTAAATGCAACTAGATTCTAGGAGGTTGAATGCCCCTCTGAGGAGTGCAGGTTCTGTTCTGTGAGGAATGAGAAGCTATTAAATGCTATGGTGCTGGGAAGTGGCATGCTTTTCAGGCAGATCATCCTACTGGTAGGCATGGTGGCCTCACAGCCTCTCCCATTCCCCCCCATGCAGAGGCAGAATGACAGCCACGTCCATGGGCATGAGACCGCAGGGGAAGAGAGTAGACAGCACCTCTAAGCCAGAGTCCTGGCTTCAAATCCTAAGCCTGCTGCTTACCAGCATAAGGCAGCAGAGTTAATTTCTCTGTGTCTCTACTTCCCCATCTGTAAAATGGGGATAATAACAGTGCCTGAGTCTTAAGACTATTTTAAATTAATACTCATAAAATGCTTGGAGCAGTGACTGGTACCGCAAGCTCTTGGCAAAGGTTACCTATTATTATTTTCAGATGTGAAAGCTTACAATTTAGCAAGTAGTTGAAGGTGGAGAGGCAAGGGAAAGAGTCAAACATGTGATGGTCATCCAAGGAATATGGCACACACTCAGAATTAATAATAATAACCAAAAAAAAAATAATAATAATAATAATAATAACCAGAAAACAGCAGTACATCTCACTGAGGGGCATTACACAATAACTGTATGATCTTCAAACATGTCAAATGAAGGAGCTGTCTCATACTGAAGGACACCAGAGGACATGATGATGAAAGGCAGGAAGTGCGTGGTTTAGAACTTGATCCGTTGGCTTTAAAAGACATTGGGATAATTGAGATAATTCCATTGAAATTGGAAGGTCTGAAAATGTAGTTATGTAGAAGCAGAGTCTTGTTTCCTTTTTCGAATGAAATGACACCCAAGTGTGTTCTATAGTGACAAGGCATCAGTTTGGCAACTTATCCTCAACTGTTTGAGAAGGATTTTTGTACTCTCCTTCTAAGTCGACAAGTTTGCAGTTGTTGGAAAATGAAAGCAATTTTGAATATTGAGAGCTGGCATTTGTTGAGTGCTACCTCTATCAGGCACAGGCACAGGTTCAGCTCTCTAGGAAACTTCTCTGGCTTGCATCTCTACCAAAAGGGAGTCCTTCGGCCCTCCCTCCCAAGACCCTGTGGCAGCCTGAACTCCTCCCCACGGGGCCACCCACAATGACTGTTTCTTTTATGTCTGTAACCCCTGCTCCCCTCCATGCACAGTTAGCTCTTTGAAGGCAAGGACTGTCACCCATTCTCCACTGTATCCACGTCTCCCAGCGCAGCTCCTGGTCAACCCAAAGGGCTTGTTACATTACATGCTTGATGAAGGAAGCACTGAAGCTTGCCTACCATGGTGAATAGAGCTGAACGTGAGGCACCCGACTCGGGATGCATGTCTGATGCATGACTTCTTTTCTAGGTGGCCCTGGGTCTGGCAAAGGCACGCAGTGTAAAAAGCTGGCGGAAAAATACGGATTTACACATCTCTCGACTGGCGAGCTCCTGCAGAATGAGCTGTTATCAGAATCTGAAAGAAGCAAATTGATCAGAGACACCATGGAGCGCGGAGCCCTGGTGCCCTCAGTAAGCAGCGGCTGCCTTCCTGGCTGGGGGAGATGCTTTGTTGTGTCGCATGTGGTCAGAGCTGCTGGAACAAAGAAACCCAAAAGGACAATGGCTGTATTTTATTTCTCTCTTATGCAACAGTCCAGAGATGGGCAGGTCCACATTGTCCAGGCCCAGGTTCCTTCTGTCTTGTTTCCCTGTCAGCTCCTGGAGTATTAGCCTATTTCAGGTTTTCCCCCCAAACTGGTCCCCACTTTAGAATTCAAATTTTTAAAGCAGAGATGAGCCTGGGACAGCAAAACCTGGAATTACAGCCCTCTGTAAAATGGTGATGATGGTATTATCTTGAAATTTGGTATCTTCCTTATGTAGTTTAAGTAAAGAAAATTTATTTTTGTTATATATATATATCTTTTCTTTGCAAGTCACCATCTACCTCCAAGAAGCTGGATGCCGAGGGTATCAAAAAATATTCATTCCTGCCATGCTAAGTCCCAGTGCCTACGTGCGGCTTGTGCATGCAGTCCCTATTTGCTAACAGAGCTCTATGCTTCCTCCTGAGCCAGCTGCAGTCGGCTTCCCACCTGGAAGACAGGATGGCCTTCATGAAAGGAAACAAGCCATTGCAATTGCCTCTGAGCTGGCCTCCCTGTGGACACTCTCTTCTCCCTACAGGTTACTCTTTTCACAGCAAACAGAATGATTTCTTGAAAGTGTTTATCAAATTGTATCATTCCCTTCCCTGAACCTTCCAGAGGCTCCCCACCACACTTAAAATGAAATCCAGAGACCTTCCCATGGCTCTGGCCTCCAGCTACTTCTCCAACACTATTTTCTGCCACTCACCTTGCCCATAGCAACCCAGCCACCATTTTCCTCCTTGTTCTTCGCACTGGCCAGTCTATTCCTGCCACAGGGCCTTTGCACTTGCTATTTCCTCAGCCTGAGTGCTCTTCCTTCATAGATTCACATAGCTCACTCCTTTACTTTATCTAGATCCTGACTCTACTGCCACAATTGATCCAAGAGGCCTCCCTAACCACCCTGTATCTCTTAACCCTGCTTTAATTCTGTTCCTAGAGGTTCTCCCAACTGATTCTTTATTATGTTGGTATTTATTTGTTTGCCTATTATCTGTCTTTCTCACTAGAATATCAACTTCATGAGAAACTGATTAACCATTATCTAGGGATAGTTTCTGACCACCCCTGTGATAGTTGCATTCTTCCAGACCCTGCCAAAGCCTTGAAGCCAGGGGCCAGGGAACAGAATTCCTCCCGTTTGTGCAGCTGGTTGCCTTGTTCCTGTATCCAGCCCCAGCCTTACACATTGCTCTCCTCCTTCATTTTCCATAAGCACAACTCAGATCAAAGTTTTTAACAGAGAAAGTGATACTGCTAGAAAACGCTACTTCTTATCTACTGAGGGTCTCAAGTTAGTAGGTGTCAAATTTTATAAAATATTTACTGGAAAAAGTAAACAGTGAAATACATTTTATACCATGTTTTGCCTAGTTTTAAACTGCCATTATTTAGGGCTTAATTTACAGGGTGCTACCATGTGAAATATGGCACTATATTTTATGTAATCTAAGATGCTATTATTTTGAGACACTCCAGTAAATGTAACTAGTACAAACATATGAGAAGAAAAATACGCTAACAATTCAATTGTGCCCAGCACTGACTATAAGGTATCTACCAATTTCATGGACATTAAAATGTGGGTTGGGGGGAGAGTGAGACATACAGGATATTGCTATCTGCGCCTGATCTTATCTGAAGCTTTCTCCCTCCCGCAGGGGGACTAGGAGACCCAAGGTACTGTTGCATTGTTGGGTGCCCTAATTACTCTCCTTCTGCTGCAGGGCACCATTCTGGAGCTGCTGAGGGAGGCCATGGTGACCAGCCTTGGCCACACTCGGGGCTTCTTAATTGATGGCTATCCTCAGGAAGTGAAGCAAGGTGAAGAGTTCGGCCGAAGGGTGAGTGTTGCTGTGAGGATTATCCCAGAAGAAACACAGGGGATTTCATTGAGGTTGGGAGATAAAATTCCAAATTGCCTCTCCAGTTACATGAATTAAAACTTTCAATTACAAGTGGTAGAAACTCAACACCGCCCTCACTGGTGTGGCTCAGTGGATTGAGCACCGGCTTGCGAACCAAAGAGTCACTGGTTCAATTCCCAGTCAGGGCATGTGCCTGGGTTGTAGGCCAGGTCCCCATTTCTGGGCATGTAAGAGGCAGCCACACATTGATGTTTCTCTCCCTCTCTTTCTGCCTCCCTTCCTGTCTCTCTAAAACTAAATAAGTAAAAATCTTTAAAAACAAAACAAAACAAAACCTCAACACCAAGTAGAAAAATTATATGAAAAAAAGGAAAATGGTGGTAATGATGAAGTCATCAGCTCAAGTAACTAAACTACCCAAGAATGGTTCACGCTTGGTTGGATCTGTGTATCAACATTTGTTCATCAATTGTCTGACTTTCTCGAGTTCTTGGGTTGACTTTTTTTTGCGTTGGCCTCATTTCCTTCCTGTTCCAGGCTTACCTACCACCATCTAAGTTACCTCACAGGAAAATGTTTCTATTTGCCAGAGGGTCCAACACAAAGACCCAGGGTTGTGTTTTTCCTTATCCTGGATTCCTAAGTCAAAGGTCCATTACTGAAGCAATCACCAGGGCCAGCAGAGGGTGGGCGGCCCTCTACTGGAACACCCAGGAATATCCTGGTGCAGGCGGGAGGATAAGGTCCGAAATTGGAGAAGAGGAAGGAGAGCAGGCATCGCAGGGGAGCCGTACAGACTGAGAAGGGAAGGGAAATTACCCATGGTAAGATAGGAATGTCCGTAGCAGAAGGCAGGGGAACAAACGCTGGACAGGCGGAATCAAATACGTAAATGCACCACTGCCACCCCCAACCATCACGGCCGCTCCATGTCCCACCGTCTTCACCAGCAGGGGCCGCTCACACCCGGGCAGCAGCCATTGTAGCTATTGTTCATTAAACCAACTCCGGGCTGGGTCCTGTGCTACCCGCTTTACATACATTACCCCCAATTTTACGGAGTCTGAACAAGAGGAGATGATTATCTCCATTTATTTAATTAAAAAATCCAGAACCTCTAAGAATTGATATTTATGTAACTATCTCTTGTAGACTAAATTTTAAGACATTTTCATATGTATTATGTCATTTGTTTAATAGCTTTTTTAAATAGATGGAGGATGTATTTTCTTCTGGTTACAGGTGATAAATTAAGCCCTGGGTGGTGTGGTTCAGTAGATTGAGCTTGTGAGCCAAAGTGTCTCCAGTTCGATTCCCAGTCAGGGCACATGCCTGGTTTAACGGGTCAGGTACCCAACTGGAGGCACATGAGAGGCAACCACATGTTGATGTTTCTCTCCCTCTCTTTCTCTCTGGCTTCCTCCATCTCTAAAAATAAATAAAATCTTTAAAGGTGATGAATTAAAGCCAAAGAGGCTACACACTTGCCCGCAGTCACATGGCTGGTAAGTGGCAGCTGCTGATAAGCCTCAGACTGGCGCAGTCTCCACCCACCTCCAGCTCTGCAGCGTTAATTAAGGTGAACTGTATTCGTTTGTCCCCGGGGGGTTGTTTTACTGCTTTCTGAGCCTCTGCTGTATTTAACTTCCTTAGATGGCATCTAAATACTTAGAGAAAGAGGACAGTTGTTCACCTTCCCCTAATAAGAGACAAAGGAAAATATTTCCTGCCATGGTTGGCAAGAGTGGGTCCTGACCCCAGCAGGCTGTCCCTCAGCTCCAACGCCCACCTCAAGTGAGGCTGGAAGGGAGGAAGGGACTACAGCGGTTCCAACTGTAATGGAACAACAAATTTTAAAAATAATAATTTTTTTAAAAAACTGAATCTCTACAGCCATTGAACAGCTCCTTATCTTCCCCTCCCCTCGGCCCCTGGCAGACACCATTCTACTTTCTGCCTCTGAATTTGACGAAAGTTTCCCCAATAAGTGGAATCAGACATTTTTTATCTTTCTGTGACTGGCTTATTTCAACCAGCATAATGTCCTGAAAGTTCATTCATGTTGTAAGAATGGGTCAGGGAAGAAATTGAACTAGAACTTTGGAGTGACAAACGGTTATCCACATGACACCTGGACAGTTTCAACCAAACTGTTGAATTTCAGCTAAAATTCATGATGCCATTTCAGAAACCGTACCAGGTGCCACTTCATTACTGAACTGACATCCTTCCAGTGAGATCTCTCCCCTGTCTTTTACATGCTGCTGGGAGGAGTTTGCAAAGATCAAGCATATTAATTTGTCCCTGGGTACAGTAAATGTAGAGGATTCTAATGTCAGTTAGGCTTGTGTGCAGGAGAACGCATACAACCCTCTAAAACAAGCTCTTGTTTTAAACTGGACTAGAAGAACAAAGACGCGACAAACAGTGAATGAGCTATTATTGATGTAGGTTTTGCCCTACAGGGACCCCAGCATTTGTACAGGCCCCTCCAAATTATAGGCACGTAATTAACTTGAAGTTTGGCAAAGACAAACACAGACATCTGATTTTCATGTTTCTTGTACACTCGTCAAGCATGCAACTGTGTTTGAAGCCCGTTCAGGCCTGGGGTTGGTTTTAACCAGTGTGTGGACATCTACCAGCCTTTCCGTGTCACGGAGACTGACGTGCCAGATGCATGGGACCAGCTGTTGCAGAACAGAAATCTAGTTCAGTTAGTTAGATAGGCTGACACTTCTGCATACCTATCTATGGCTGAGTCCCCTGAGTTGTAGGATCCTGTGAGGATTTGCTTGGCTTACTATACATGACATCACTAAAGGCCGAAAGCAGCTACGTCCACAGTTCAGGGTTAAGTCGGAGTGTGATTTCTCTATTACCTGTCTATTCTCTATTCCCAAGGCTGTTTCTTTTCCTCCATTGAATTGATGTGTGCCTTCTGTGTCAATATGGTATATTAGGAAAGGGCAGGGCATCAGCAGGGCTGTGTGTGTGTGTAAAAGAGAGATGGACAGAGACAGAAGGAATACCAAGGAGAAGCTGGGGTTGCTAACCACCACCCCCATCTCTCACCCCAGCTGAGAGACCCTGGTTACAGTGCCTGTCTTCAGAGCCTGCCTGGCTTTATAACTCACTGGCAAGTCATTGAACTTTACACTGCTCGATCTCCTCTTCTAGAAAATGTAGATTGAAAATAGATACCTCAGTGCTTGTTGGGAAGATTGGATGAAATTGTTGAAAAGTGCCTTACACTCTTATAAGCCTGTATGTGGTGTTCAATAAATTGTTACAGTTCTATTTTCAAAATTATTTCTACTTTGTGACTATGGATATAAACATTATCTAGCTATGAGGCAATTCAGAAAAGTATAAAATAAAAAAACAACTGATCACCAAAGATAACACCTATTCACATTTTAATGTGTGTTCTCCTAGCATTTGTTCTACCTGTTTTTGTATAGTTAGAATCCTATAGAATGCATAACAGAATAATAACTGTTATTTTGTGAGCACTTAAAATGTACTGAGTACTGAACTAGATGCTTTACATATCATTTTATGAATCCTTACAATCCTGTTCAGGAGGTATTATTATCCCCACTTTATCAAGTCTTATCATGTTGAGGAGGGGTGTGTGCTTCATCTAACTCCCTAGTGTGAAATTGAAACGCTTTTCTGTATTAAACCAGCATGTTCCTCGGCAACAGCCAAACTGAACATATATTAACAGAAGTAAAATGCATGCACTTGCTCTTGACTTTCCTCTCCCAAGAGCCCCTTAGCCGAAATTCTGCCCTTAGCCTGAATATGAAGATCATTTGTCTGGATGTATGAATGATGACATTACTGCCCCTCAGCTTGACTTCTCTTAACTATCTCGTATAATTTCTCATCTGCAGAATCAGTAATTCTGTTTATATGTATTCTAAGCTTCAGAATGAGCTCTTAGAAAAAAAGGAAAGGCTGGCCAAGGGATGTTCCAGTTGGTGTGTTGTAGTTGTTTAAAATTGTGGGGAAGCCCTGGCTGGTGACTCAGTGGATAGGGCACCGGCCTGCAAACCCAAAGGTCACTGGTTCGATTCCCAGCCAGGGCACATAACCAGGTTGCAAGCCAAGTCTCCAGCCAGCTCTGTAGCGGGAGGCAGGTGAAAGGCAACCATATATTGATGTTTCTCTCCCTCTCTGCCTCTCTCCCTTCCCCTCTCTCTAAAAATAATAAATAAGATCTTTTTTTTTTCAAGTTATTTAAAATTATGGGGAGACTTGGAGATTTTTCCACTGGAGGTTTTCTGCTCGCTACATCAGTCTCTCGGGTTTTTGTAGAACTTGGAACTGGGTAATGACAGTGTAGGGACAGAAGTTAGGATGGCAATGGGCTGTTGTTGTTATTATTAGGACTGTGTTCAGGAATGCTGGAGTGAATGACTCAGATACCGCTCCTCCAGTGAGTTTCGCCAAGGGGTATAGCTCAGGGTGAGAGCAGATGGGAACTGGGCATGCCGCTTCACAGTATTGTCAGCCAGGAGCCTGTCCCCCACGATAGGGACCAGGGAGTGTGCTGGAGCACTGACTTAGGCCAAAAGCATGAGTGGGCCTCTGGCTCTGTCTAAACTCAAATTTAAGCCCTAGCCAGGTAGTTCAGTTGATTGGAGCATCATCCTGATATACCAAGGTTGTGGGTTTGACCCTGGTTGGGGCACAAATAGGAGTCAACCAATGAATGCATAAATAAGTGAAACAACAAATCGATGCTTCTTTCTCTCTTTACCTTTCTCTCTCTCTCTCTATCATCAATAACTAAAAATAAATATAAAACAAAAGCAATGAATTGACCATTGGGGGCTTTTACAAAGTGTATAGGGATGAATATTGCCAGGCCCCGATTAAATAACATTAGCTCATGTTTAGGTTGTACTTGAAATGGGCTATTACTTGTCTTAACTCACTTAATCCTCCCAATCACACTATTGAAGTAGAAACTATTATTATTTTGTTTAAAAGTGAGGAAGCAAGAGAGCTGTTATTCTCAACAAGGAAGTTGCCAGACTGCATGATGGCCCAGCCCACTGGCAAATACGGTCTAGCTGGTGACCTCACTTAATCAGAAGAAAACCAACGAGGGCGTCACAGGAGAGCAGGGTCACCCCACCACCACCACCTTTCCTGCTCAACCTGCTGGAATGACCAAGGCAAAGCCATTAGCACACGTCACTGAAGCTCCTCATTGCAGTGGCTGTGCTCAGCCGAGGCAAATGCGGACCCCAACTAGATCCCAAGGTCCAGCTTCCACAAAGTTAAATGAAATGGCTTCCAATACCACCCTCTTCCTCCACCCTGCCCTCCTCTCCTGGCTGCACTTGGCTCACCTGGCCTGAGCCCCCAGCCCCATTCTGAAAGCTCTTGTTCCCTCCACCAGGGTAAAGTCACCAAGCTTTGGGGTTACACACAGCTGGCTGAGGCCTACCACTAACTACTCAGTCCTCTGTGACGCTGGGCAAGTTAACCTCTGTGGATCTCCATTTCCTCATCCTTAAAGTAGAGGTGGTACCTCTAGCTGGGTGCTGAAGGGGTTAATGGGCAGATGGATGTTAAGCCCCTGCTGCTGAAATGTTGCTGCTGGCATCTTAGCCACACTTGTGCTCTAACATGTCCCCCGAAGCCCTAGAGGTCCAGGAGAACCCTCTCCAGTGCTACTGTGGCAGAATTCCAGGGACACCAGCAGGGTGACGTCGGGGACAGGGAGTTGTCCCCAAGTCTGCAATTCGTTCAGACCAGGGCAGAGTTCTCTGCTCTCCCACTTAAGCAACACACGAGGCCAACCACAGTCCAATGAAGAAGGCAGGGCTGGGGGCTGGAGAGCTATGCCAAAAGACTTCCAGTATATCAAAGTGCTTTGAAAAATAATTAAATGGTATTCCATTTGAACATTTCCAAAAATTTTAGGTATTAAAAACGGCAGTGGTACAGGCCACTTCCCAAGGGAATGACTGCTCACTGGTTTCTTTCTGTAGGAAGCGAGTGCTGATTCTAAGAGAGAATAGGTGAGGCTGAATCTCATAGTCTCAGCACAAGCAAATGGCTTGGTAGAGGAGCTTCTCAAGCAGCTATCGTGCGAAGTCACCTGGAGGTCGTCTTGAACTGCAGGCTGATCCAGTGGGTCCAGGACCGCACCTGACAGATGTCCCGAGATGCTGGTCTCAGGGCCACAATTTGAGAATCAATGTGGGGAACAAATTTACCTCTGCCTCCTGCACTTACTTGAGTCTAAAGGGTCATTTACAGCCAGCTCCTGTTCAGACATGCATTGTCTCTATTTGTACCTGAAGAAGTCCCTGATCATCTTCTCTGTCTCCATGAATGGCCAGAAAACCCCCACAACTGGAAAAATCACCTAGTCTCACACAGCCCCAACCAGAAATGGCTCCAAAGTCCAACTCTGTCACTGAATCCCAGGCTGCCTCCCCAGCTCGCCCTCTGCTGGTGGACAAGGATCTTTTTGTACCCCCCCCCCCCCCCCAAACTTTCACCCTGCCTTTTTTGCAGAAAAGTTTCATGACATATTGCGGAAGTTTATTTCAGTCGCCTAGATTTGGGAGAAGTTTTCCACTCTGTTCCTTAAAGTAAACCTATCAGATTGGAGAGCTAAGTATTTGACCAACCCTTGCTAGCAACTTACCATTCTGTGTGTGTTACCTAAACTCCCCCCACCCTGACTTTGTTCCCATCCCTCCCAGGCACTTTCTGCTGTGGAGCTTCCCTGTGTTACTCACAGCCTGGTCATTGCACAAGCAGGAGGAAGCAACAGTTTCCTTTGTCGAGATCCCTGTGGAGATAACAGACAGAAATGTCAGGAGCAAAGAGCATTTAAGAAAAGCACGGGGAGATAGGGAGATGCAGGCTATTGAGTGCATCATTATTCATTCATTCATTCATGAAAACATTTAAAAATTATCTACCTGCAAATATGCCAGACTTGAGACCCGGAGCTGAGCCCTTCTAAATCCTGCACACAAGGAGATTGTAACCTAGTATGGGAAAATAAGGTAATAGCTAATACTTATTGAATCTTTACCATCAGACAGCAACTAAGACTGAGTATGCATGTCTGGAGCCAGGGCTGGGATGTCTGAAACAGCCAGGGCTGAACTGGCCTCTCTTGTCCACGTGGCCTCTGACCACATGGCTGGGATGTGCTGACTCACATCTTAGCAGTCAGAATGGCTGGACCACTTGGGTGGCAGCTGACCAGGGAGGAACAGCAACATTTCTTATGATTGTGCTTCTAACAGCATGTTGCATCATTGGCACTCTGTTCAGTTGGGCAACACAGTAACAGGTCAGCTGAGATGCAAGGTAGGGCCTCTGTGTCCCAAGCGGGGAAGAACAACTGAGGAAGACCATCTCGGAGGCAAGTCACCACACCAGGGTTTGACCCTCAGCAGCCCGACTCCAACCATTGTGCGCTCAGCCATTATGCTGCACTAACCCCCCCATCACGTAGACACAGTCACACTGTGCTGCTGGCGTAGGACAACATGATGGTACAGAGGAAGAAGTGATTAGCTCTGCCTCAGTGGGTCAGAGAAGGCTTCTGAGGGGAAATGCATGCAATCGCGAGTGTGGGCGCTCACGCACACACACAATCTGGGCCCAGCTCTGCCACCATGTAGTTCTAGGACTTTGAATAGAGGCAGAAGGCCCTTTAGAGAGGAAGAGCTAGGGGTCCCTGGCCTTCCCAGAGCACCCCAGGATGGAGTCACTGACCATGTTGTGCTCCCCACCCCCAGATCGGAGACCCGCACTTGGTGATCTGCATGGACTGCTCGGCAGACACCATGACCAGCCGCCTTCTCCAAAGGAGCCAGTGCGGCCCATGCGCGGACAGTGCCGCCACCATCGCCCAGCGCCTGGAAGCCTACTACCGGGCAGCCATCCCCGTGATCACCTACTATGAGACGAAAACGCAGCTACACAAGGTGAACCACTTCCCTTCCCCTCCAGATGAGCCAGTTCCCATTATTTTTAAAAGAAAGCAGGGAAAACGGAAAAATGAGAAACAACAACAACAAAAACAGGGTGTTTTTAGTTGAGGGATTCAGGAATTAACTGCACAGTTTAGGCCAAAAGATGGCCTTACTCTCTTCACTGCTGTTATCAATCAAAGTTAAATACTTGTCGCCATATGGACTGTGAAATCTGGTCATACAGTTTTCACAGCTGCCGTTACAATTGCTGGAAACATCTCCTTTTTCCAAACAAGAGAGTGAGGAAGATGGGAAGGAAGGGAAGGAGGGCAGCGTGGATGGGGTGTCAGGTCTTCTAGACCTGAGCTGAACGGAGGTACCTAAAAGGCCTCTTCTAGATCTAAGGCTCAATGACTTTGCATGTCTAGATTGCACAGTTCATAACTGGCCCTTGTCTCCCTTGCCTCAATTTCTTGCGAAAACTGCCATTGAAAGAAGCAGTCTATGGGGCCAGGAAAGCAGGTAAAACAGTGAAGGGACTGTGGAGAAATGGGTCATGTCTGTTCAATGGTGCCACGTTAATTTTGTGAACTGGGGAGAGCTACACAACCCCCATCCATTCAATCGCTTGATCAACATGCATCAAGCACCTCCACTGCCCCAGTGGTTTGGATGCAGCTAATAAGATGCTGGCCCTGCAAGAGCTTGGAGCTTCAGCAGGGTACAGATAAACCCATGATCACAGCATGGGGTCAAAACAAGCACCAACTGACTTACAAGGGCCCTTTAACCAAGTCTAAGTGGAAAGGAAGGGCATTGTGGGAGGTCCACGAGGTTGCTCCTCGAGGTGGGGGAAGGTATAAAGGAAGCAGGCACTCCCCAGGGAAGGCTCCCCCTGTGAGAAAGTCAGGAGGAACAAGGAACTCTGCTCAGCTGTGATCTAAAGTGCCAAGAAGAAGAAGGGCAAGGGAAGGGGATGACAGGCAAGCAAGGACCAGATCGAGAACACAGGTATGTAAGAGCAAATAGCCGTGCTGCAGGTGATGGGAACTACTGACAGGTTTCCATTTAGAAAGCTCACTCCATCAGCCTTGTAGAGAGCGTATCCCAAGAAGGTCGGGCCAGGAGACCACTGGGAGGCTAGAACAGCGTTCCGGGATCAAAATCCTGAGGCCCCAAAGCACAAGAGGTAGAATTCGCGTCTACTTTCTGCTATTCGCAGTACGTTCCTAAGAGACATCAGCTTGTACAGAAGGTACTTGTCTCTGGGGCAGCTGCAGTTATCAGTTCCTTGGGGGAAGATGTTTGATAACGAAGTCTCCATTTTTCACAATCCAAGAACTTAACCCCGGGTCTGGATGTCTGAAAGGTGCGCTTTGATTTAACGCAGACATGTCAAGTCTGTGGCGGACGTGGCTAATCCATCGTCACACTTTTCCTGCAGCGCCCAGATGTGGCCGCGGAATGTTTCTCAGCCCAGCTTTGCGAGTAGCTACGACCAATAGCATTGGACGTGCAAACTGAAACCTCTTTGCTGTGCGTGGTGTAACCTCCGGTTGCCACGTAAAGCAAAGACTTGGGTCTTTGAGAACAGGCAAACAAAAAGTGCATTATAGCAGAGCAAGGGCTATAAAGGCCGTTCCCAGATTAGCAGTTCCCACACATGTGCAGCCTGGAACATAAACAGAAATTATGCAGGCAGAAGGGAATTTCTCCCACTTTGAAGGCTGACAGAGGTGAGACAATCCCTAAATAATTTAGAGTCCAACCACCTTCAGAGTCAGAAAATCCCTTTGCTCTTTCCCTTGCTGTATTCCAACCTAAATATAAGTGTGTAAAGTCTGCGCACTTGTGAGTACTCGGTGCATGGATCCAGGGCTGGCCAAGTGCTCCAACACATCTGAGTTCTGGAGTCCTTGGAAATCTAAGTCAATGGGAAAGGAAGTTTCCAGTTCCATTTGGCTCATCGCTTCAGCTTCCCCGCATTTTGGTGATTCGGGCAGCTGGATTCATAATGAGGTAACGTTTATGATCCACTTTGCAAATATTTAAAACCTCTCCAGCCCTGATGCCAGCGCAGAATGGGTTCCAGCCCCAGGACTCCCAGAGGACCTTGTGAAGAGGCTGCTTTGTCCCATTGCCTCTGCCTGGGCCTGTCTTCCACCAACACAGCTGCAGAGCTTTTAAGTAATAATAATGATAAAAGCAAACCCTGCCTAACATAGTAAAGGGGAGGATGGCACGTGGAACCCAGGGAGGTGAGAAGTGTTTGCAGGTGCCCCTGTGGGGGTTGCCAACAGTTCAGGAGCGGGATGGGCTTGTTTTCCAGTGGACAAAGGGAAAGCCTCTGTCCCTGCATGCTTTCTGGCCTCTGGGCTCCTGTCCAGCCTTCTTGGAACAGCTTAATCTCCCCCTGAATTCCAAGTGACAATTTGTGTCTTGTTCCTGTGTGCTCTTTTGGACTGCTAGCACTTCCTCCCTGTCTCATTGGTTTACTGAGCCCAGAACAGTGCTATCCACTATCCCTGGGGGCTCTTGGATCATTAAAGGCATTTTCTTAAAACTAGGTAGGGCCGCTGAATGCAATTCAAGACACAAGTGGGACTGATGAGTGGCCCAGTAAGACCTACATACGAACTAGAGCCACATTGTGGTCCAGCCCAGAAGGAGACCACCCTCCACAAGCCCTTCGCTCAGGAATGTTCATGGTGAATCCATCCCCTGACAGCTCAGCCTAATGACACCCAGCCCCTTTGGCCGCAAGCTACCTGAAAAGAAGCGCGATGAAATTTCAAACAAAGATAAAAAAAAAAAAATTAAAAAAAGACAAAGGGGAATTTGTATAGTCACTGCCTTATTTTTTATCTTTATTATGCCATCAGCATACGGTAACATTAGAACTTCTAACAAGCCAAGGGGCAGAGGCCTGTGTGATAGCACTGCATCCCCAGAGTTTGAAGCTATTTCCAGTCTCTCTCCTAAAGCCAGCTTGGCCCTGCATCTGAGAGTTAGAGCAGAACTTTGCTCCACCCGCCCCCTCGCCGCCTGCAGTCTGGGCAGACAGCAGTAATGGACTGTGGCCCTTCTTTTCCCGCCTGGTCTAGTGCTGCCTCAGGGTCACGGTGGAAAGGGTCTCAACACAGCAGTCTGACGGTCACACCCAGTTCACTGGAATGAGCCCAAAAAGGAAGCTTTATCCCTCCTCCCCCCCCAAAAAGGAGAGAATTTATTATTGAAAACAAAATTGAAGTGTAGCATGTCAGGATGAAAAAGCACAATGACTGGCCAGAGTCCCTGGTA
Organism: Noctilio leporinus; assembly: GCA_004026585.1. Lineage (NCBI taxonomy): Eukaryota > Metazoa > Chordata > Mammalia > Chiroptera > Noctilionidae > Noctilio > Noctilio leporinus. The sequence continues at coordinate 16,901 of PVIW01004345.1, forward strand.
GAGAAAACGCTGGCCCAGGGGCATCAGAAAGCCTGGGGCACACAGCAGTGAATGCGCCTTGTGTGCGTGGAGGAGTCATTTCCCGGCTTAACCTCTCAGCTCTTCACCCTAAAATAAAATGGGGGGACTGACACGAGCTACAGCAGCCTATCACGCTATGATTCTCTGAGAGAAATGGATGTTATTTTCTCGTCATGAAAGTGACATGTACTAGTTACAGAAAATACGGGAAACTAGGTCATCCCACAACTCGAGAGGCAACCATTGTGGAGTATTTCCTCCAAAAAAAGTTTTTTGATATGAATCTTTGAAACATGATTGTGACCCTAGATATATTCCTTAGGATCCCTTGGTTGTTGGGGACAGGAACCAACTCCAACCAACCTAACCTGAAACAGAGAACTTAATTATAAAGTTACGCAACCCGACGCTGAAACACAGCAGGCTCAGGAAGGCAGTGGGACACTGTCTCTCACCTGTCTTCCTTTCTCTCTGTCACCAGATTATTCTCTTTGTCTGGCCCAGAAGCCAGAATATGGCCACCCCGCAACTCCCAGGTTCACACGTTACCGCAAAAGTTCCAAATTCTGGACATGTTCTGCTTGGTCTTATTTTGTTCAGGGTTTTCCCTCAGTCCTTTAAGCTAAGGCCAGGCACATGGGGTCACATGGGGCTTTTTCATTTGTTCTGTGGATATTTTTTTTTTTTTGAGTGTAAACTACATGTTCAGCAATTCTTTGGCTGCAGTGTCCCAACTTTGTAAATAGTTTAGCCATTTCTAGTTAGTCCTGAAACAGCAGTACCGCTCTGGGCGGTCATGTAACCTGACGGGACCTCTGCGGACTGAGGGAGAGAAGTGCAGTTCCTGGTGGTACCATGAAAGGAGCAGAAGCTAAAGGCATCATAAACCCAGGCTGGGTGGCTCAGTTGGAAAGCAGCATCCCGTATACCAAACGGTTGGGGGTTTAATCTCTAGTCAGGGCCCATACCTACACTTTGGGTTCGATTCCCTGGTAGGGGCATGTATTAGAGGCAACTAGTTGAAGTTTCTGTCTTTCTTTGTTTCTTTCTTTTTTTGCTATCTACTTTCTAGGAAAAATCCCAAATTTGTCTTTCCTATTACCAATTCAATTTTTCATACCATCGTTCCTGTTCTCTAGCTACCAATGTTGAGTTTAACTCCCATGTGGGTTTTTTGTTTGTTTACCTTTGCTTTTTTTTTTTTTTTCATCTCATCTATTGCTTTTTCAGCCAAAGTCTGTTCTCATTTCATGACTTTCTGCTCTCATTTCATAGCTACCGTCTCTTCTTACTATTTAAGCTTCCCATGGCTGTGCACTGTTTAAACCAACAACAGTACCGTAGTTGCGTGGCCTCACAGGACTGTTTCTTTCTCCACCTTTGAATTGATCATGCTTTGTTATAAATTACTTTTTAACATTTCTATGGCTCCCAATGGCAAATAAAGTTTTTATATCTGTCGTATTCACAGCTCTACCCTCAGTGTGCTGCACAGTGCCTGGTACAAGTGGTGGGAACAGGGTACTCAACGAATACAGGGGTGGACAAAAGTAGGTTTCCAGTTGTTTGTATGGAAAATAACACAATTATTAAGAAATAATAATCCAGAATAAACTGGTTCACATACTCACAACTGGAAACCTACTTTTGCTACCCCTATATTTGATGAACATTTTATTTGAAAATTTTTCCAGTTTACACTCTTGATGATTTTCAGAGGTTTCCTTACCTGTCTTTTTTTCTTTTCTGTAAGTTATTTTTTCCTCAAAAACCTCAATTTGTCTTAAGTTCATGTATCTATCCCAGTTATCTATTGCTGTATATGACAAACCATTCAACGTTAAGCATAGTGAAACAGCCATGATCTGATGCTTGTAGCTTCTGTGTATCAGAAATTTGGAAAAAGCACGGTGGGGACGGCTGTTCTCTCCTCCCTGGTGTTCGGGGCCTCAGCTGGTCCAGCTCAAACATCCAGCAGCTTCCGCAGTCAGGGAGTTGTCAGCCGTCGCATGTCTGCTGCCCGGGCTCCGAGGGCTTAGCTGGAACTGTCAACCAGAGCACCCTCTACATGTGGCTTCTCTAAAATAGTTTGTGCTTGTCACAGCATTGCTCCTGGGTCCAAAGGTGGCACCCCAGGGAGAGCTTCCAGTGAGTGAGTGTTCCAAGAGACCAAGGCAGGAGCTGCAAGTCTCCTGACCTGGCCCAGGCAGTCACACAGCATCGCTTCTACTACACTGGTTACAAGAATGTCTCTAAGGTCAAGGTCAAGGGGAGGGAGTTTTTACTTCATCTCTTGACAGGTGAATGGCAAGGTCACATTCAGAAGAGGATGTGGGTTGGAAGATGTTGTGGTGGCCTCCTTGGGAGCTGATCTTTCAGCTCAGGGGTGGAAAGGGAGGGGAATCCTTGAGACCCACAGGATGTGCAGATTATCATTTATCTCACTTCTGTGCCCTTGAGTATGGATGGCACCCAGGACTGCTCACTTTGGCTCTTCACCAGATCCGAAGGCACATGGGGGTGCACAACTCCCCTAGGCTCCCCTGCACCTAGGAGGCTTGCACCTAACGTGGAATTTCAGGGCTGAGGTGTGCTGAGCAGGGACCCCTACAACCCAGGACTCTTCCTGCTTATCCCTCCTGCACCACGAGGGGTAATTTGGACTGTGTCCCCCCTCTTTCCTTGGTTGTTCTTTTGGTAAATAGTCTTAAATTAGATACCAAAAAAAGATGCCCTGAGGGGGTGGGGCATAGGGAGAACAATCCTTATCTTTGTAAGTCATGATCACGTAGCAGAAAGACAGATTCCTGCGTCTCTGGTCATTTTCTACATTAGGAGCACATAATGGAATCTACTTCCACTGGTAACTACTTCCTGTGACTATTCATCTCCTCCTGGGTCTCCATGAGCACTCTAGTGGGATGTTGGGAAAAGCTGTATCAAGGGGTGCTTGCCAGACCCCATGCCCCAGGAGGTAAGGGAGAGGGGCAATTTCTCCTGAAAGTCTGTGAAGATCAAACAGACTAATACTACCATCAGGTGCACATTTCTCTGAAGTACCCAGAAGTCAATACGTATTGCAATGTTTTCTTTTTAACGGTAATGTAATATTCTATAACATGGATATTCTATAGTTTTCTCCACCAGTTCATTTTCAGTCTGGTTGGATTTGTCTACTACTAGCAACTATGCAGTAAATAAACACCTGTATAAAGGTTTTTGTTTCTAGTTGAAGAGTCACAGCTGTGTTAAGCAGAGTTTGGTTTTTTTAAAACCGATTTGTTTTCACTTCCCTCTCTCCACATTGCCCTGAGGTCTTTGAATATAAAAAAACTTTGAGACTTCCCACTTCCTGGATGTTTGGCTGGGTTTATCAGTGCCGTACCTCAGCTTAGTTTACTTCTCAGTGAGCCTGAAGTGCCAATCTGTATTCAATCTGAGCCTGCCCTGGCAGAGTGCCCCTAGCAACCTGGATTTGGAGAGAAGCCTCCCTCCTGCCTGCCGGCCCAGTAACAAAGAAGTTCAAGGAGGAAAAGGGTTTCCAGGAGCCCTAAGGTTTGTCCTCCTACTTGACCAATGAGGCATAAATCTTCCATCTGTCTCTGGGAGACTTACAAAACTCCTTCATGATTCCGCTTGAGTCTTCTCCCCACCTTTCCCTTCCTGATTGTCAAGGCTTCACGAGATTCCCTCGAAGAGCTTTTGATTTGGTGAAGTCTTGTTTGCACCCCACAGTCCTGTAGAAATGAGCCACGCCCAACCCTGGTTTGCATTCTCCCAGAACAGCCGCAGAAGAGAACACCAGATTCTGTCCACATTCTTGATTTTCTTCCTCTGCGATTGCTTTAACCACATGGCAGGTTTTACTGTTGCTCTTATATCAGGGTAGTCAGTCCCTTTACTTCACTTTAACTCAGAGTTTCTCTTAAGAGCTATAGCCATGGGTTCTACCAGCAGAGAATCGGCACTGTTCCATCCAGGGTCCCTGACATATCAGACATCAATGGGGCATCTCTAACGTCCAAGGCATGGTGCTTAATGCTGGGAATTCAAAGGGAGACAGACCCATGAAGCTGCTCTGCACCCACAGTAGGGTGGTAAACACAGTCATGGGGTTCATAGAATGCCCCAGGTCTTCAGGAGCCCAGAGCTTGGTCCAGGAAAGGTGGGCAAAGGCTTCAGAGCTGGGTCCTAAAGGATGAGTTCAAATTCATAACAGATGGAGAGGGGACAAAGGCACTGACACACAAAAGAGCCAAATAATATTAGCACAAGATGGGCTGCCAGCAGATGAACTAATGTGATAGCAGCCTAGACTGCAAAGGAAGATGGAGGCAAGATTGTGAAGGGCCTTGAGCCCACTCGTTCATTCAATATTCAATAGATTTTCTAGACCAGCATTGTCTAATAGAAATATAATGTGGGCTACATATACATTTAAAAAAAACTTGAGGAGTCACATTAACAACAGCAACAAAGTAAAAAGAAACAAAGACAATTAATTTAATCATACATTTGATTTAACCTAATATATTCTTTTTTTTTTTTTTTTTCAATGTATGGTTGCCCTTCACCTGCCTCCAGCCACAGACCTGGCTGGAGACCTGGCTTGCAACCTGGTTATGTGCCCTGACTGGGGAATCCAACCAGCAACCTTTGGGTTCACGGGCCGGAGCCTTATCCACTGTGCCACCAGCCAGGGCTTAACCTAATATATTCTAAGTATCATTTCAACATGTAGTCAATATAAAATTATTGAAGTATTTTTATATTCTTTTTGCAATATGTCTTCAAAATTTGGTACTTAAGTACATCTTAATTAAGATGCTAAACTTTCATCAGAAATACTAGCACTGTCTTTGTAGTTCATAAAATTTATGATTGAAACAGTAGATTTCACATACTCGTTATTCCAACATATACGAATATTTGGATTTTCTAATAACTGAGTTAAATGCTAGTTTTAAAAGTTAGACTGTAACCCTGGCTGGTGGAACAGTGGATAAGACAGCGACCTGAAAACCCAAAGGTCGCTGGTTCAATTCCCAGCCAGGGCATATAAACAGGTTGCAAGCCAGGTCTCCAGCCAGGTCCATAGCTGGAGGCAGGTGAAAGGCAACCATATGTTGATGTCTCTCTCCCTCTCTGCCTCTCTCCCTTCCCCTCTTCTAAAATTAATAAATAAAATCTTTTAACAATAAGAGTTAGATTAATTTTAACCACATAGTATTAAAAATTCCATTCCTCAGTCGTACTAGTCACCTTTCAAGTGTTCAGAAGCCACCTTTGGCATTTTCTGTAGAACATGGTTCTAGAACATCCTAGAAAGCTTGCACTAAATACGCAGCTAATGGAGGGGAACATTTTAAACAGGGAAATGACTGATAAGTTATGTTTCAGGAAGCTCACGTGGAGAAAGGATAGATTTTTCATGTCTGTGAAAAGATCTGGACGTCACATTTAAACTCCAGAAAAACTGAGAGGAAGAGGAGAGAGAAGAAAAGGTAACGTTCACTAGACAAGCCGCTAGTGCCTCCGGATGCCCTGTATGCACAGAGAAGTTGAACGTTCAGATTCTAATCCATCAGATTGTTGCGACACTTGACCTTAAGTTTCTCTCAAGTATAGTCTTTTCCATGGCCTGGTGAATGAGGAGAAGTATGTGGCCTAACTGGCCTGACCAGGTATGTAAAATGGTGATGCCCTGGTCCAGTCCTCACATACCCTCACCTTGTGAAAAATGCAGCTAACAGCCGTCCCCAGACAGAGCCAGGTGCTGCGTGTTCAGGACGCCCGCCTCAGCTGGGCCCCACTGCTGTCCCCCGGCAGCGAGGGGTCCTGGTGGGTGAGGCTTCGCTTTCACAGGGGGTGAGATTAAACCACTGTGACAGCCTGCGTCTGTCCCAGAAGCCCCCTGGTGCCAGTACATCAAAAGCAAAACTAAAAATCAAGCCATCTTTTGAACAGTGTGGGAAAATTCAGGAAAAACACAACTAGATCTAGGCAGTGTTGAACCAGCCAACTGTTTGATGGTTTGAAATTCATCGACCTAAAGAGGAAGAAAAGCAAACCATGCAATTCCCAAAGTGGTGTGGCTACTTTCCCAGTTTAGCAATGTGTTTCCCCTGCTGACTACTCTGCTTCACAAGTCAGCTGAAAACTCAAGACATTTAACCATATTTCCTGTTCATGTGCTTTTAGCTATTTTTTTAAAAGATTTTATTCATTATTTTTAGAGAGAAGGGCAGGGAGGGAGGCAGAGAAGGAGAGAAGCATCCATGTATGGTTGCCTTTCACCTGCTTCCAGCTATGGACCTGGCTGGAGACCTGGCTTGCAGCCTGGTTATGTGCCCTGACTGGGAATTGAACCAGTGACCTTTGGGTTCACAGACCGGTGCCAATCCACTGAGCCACACCAGCCAGAACCTGCTATTTTATTCTTTAAAAAATCTTTTCGTATACCTATCAGGACATCATTTAGTGTAGGATTTTATATCAAGTATCACACCAAAAGGGGCGAGTTGCTAAAGTCAGAAGTGAATCCACTTTCCTAGTGTTCAGTTAAATACATTAAAGCCTCTTAATTCTGACTGATGCTTCAGAACTGGAGATCTTTTAGGGAAAGAACACTATGAAACTTGCTTTTCCTGTTCATGGGAAAAGAGGGTTACTGTAAATTAATATTACAAACATTGATTATGAAGCAAAAACTTACTATGTGTTACAAGATACCTTATTTTCACATTTTAAGCTTCATTCTCACAAAGCAATCAATCTGCTAATTACACAGCATTTTAATCTGTGCACTAAGGAATGTTAAACACTAATACCTGGTTAGCTGGGTTTTGTTTTGTTTTGTTTTTAAGATTTTATTATTTTTAGAGAGAGGGGAAGGGAGAGAGGCAGAGAGAGAGAGAGACATCAATGTATGGTTGCCTTTCACCTGCCTCTAGCTACGGACCTGGCTGGAGACCTGGCTTGCAACCTGGTTATGTGCCCTGGCTGGGAATCGAACCATCAACCTTTGGGTTCGCAGGCTGGTGCCTTATCCACTGTGCCACCAGCCAGGGGATTTTTATTTATTTTTAGAGAGAAGGGAGAGGAGGGAGAAAGAGAGTGAAGCATCAATGTGTGGCTACCTCTCTTGCACCTCCAGCTGGGGACCTGGCTCACAACCCAGGCTTGTGCCCTGACTGGGAATTGAACTGGTGACCTCTTGGTTCACAGGCCAGTGCTCAATCCACTGAGCCACACCAGCCAGGGAAGTTCCTATAATTTAGAAAGCACTTAGTAAGTTGCTTTTTCTCGTTTCCCTTAAGTTACACAGTTACATCTGAAAATAGAAAAACCACACATTCTTCTCCCAAAATATTCCCATGTGGGAATTAGATGAGAAGGGAAAATCGGCACTGAGCTTCAGGAAATGTCCAGGTAAGCTGTGGAGGACTGAGGGAGAAAGTTGGAGAGCAGACAGAGGGCTCTGGCCCTACCAGTTTAGCTGGGTGCTCTTTTGCTTCATAAAAATCCAATCCATACCTTTCCCAGTGTACACGCATGGATACAGGAAAATCCTTTCTCATTTTTTCCCCCCAGTTGCCCCACTGCCTCTAGAATTTTATTCTCAGAACTGCGCTTCTTGGGACTGAGGATCCCGGAAAGCTTCATAGATTAATTTGCCACTGACTTAAGTCAAAGGCTACTTTTTCCATCAGAAAGCCTGATTATTTGATTTTGCCTTTAAATCTCATGTCCTGGGGCTCCACAGAAGCTCACACCACAGCGCAGGGCCAAGTGACAATGAGAAGCTTTCTTTTATTTGATTAAATAAAGAGCTCCCATATGGAAGCCACAAAGCAAAATGAGGAGTATGGCTTGGAATGGAAATAGAAACGGGAAATGGTCCAGGCTAGAGCCTTCCGCCTCCCAGCCCTCAGAAAAGACCAAGTTCTGTGTGCTTATTAGCCCTTGTTCCTGAAACCAAGCTGCCCAGTTTGTGGGGTTTTTTTCTTTTCTGCCATTCTCCCCTGACCCCTTCCCAACTGATAACCCTCCAAATCATCTCCTTATCTATGATTCTGTTCCTGGTCTGCTTAGTTTATTTGGATTCAATTCTTTTTTAATTCATTGTTCTTGTATTACAATGATCCCATTTTCCCTCACTGCTCTCCCCTGCCCCACCACCTCACCCCCTTTCCCAGTCAATCCGCACATGCTGTCCATGTCCAAGGGTCATTTATACTGGTTCCTTGACTGAACAGTTCCCCTTCTTTCCCTCTTTCTCCCCCTCCCCCCTCCCCTCCCCTCTGGCCATGTTCCTTGTTTCCATGCCTCTGGTTCTATTTTGCTAGTTTGTTTTGTTCTTTAGTGTCCTATAATGGGTGAGATCATATGGTATCTGTCTTTCACTGCCTGGCTTATTTCACTAAGCATAATACTCTCCAGTGCCATTCATGTTGTCACAAAAGGTAGGAGTTCTTTCTTTCTGCTGCGTAGTATTCCATTGTGTAAATGTACCAGTTTTTTGATCCAATCATCCACTGATGGGCACTTACGCCAAGTTGCCCAGTTTTATGAGACTCCCATATCCTTTACATAAAAAAGTCTAGGCTGTGGGTCAGAAAATGGGCCCCAAGAGGGAAAGAGAGGGAAGAAGGAAGGGAGCAGGCAAACCAGGGCAGCAGTCAAGTGGCGGCAGAAGTGATTTTTTTTTTTTTTTTTTAATAGTAAATCAATGAGTGGAAAGCACTTAGGCTTCAGTAGTGGTCAAGCGTATTATTTCAAAGGATGATTATGATTACTTCCCTCCCACGGCTGTGTAGGGTGCTTCTGTATTTGTAGCTCCTCGTGCTTGTGCCCTAATTGTGTCAGTCTGGGGGTTTGTCTCTGCCCGTGAGCTGTGCGTTATGGGTGGCATCTCAGCGCACACATAACACATCGGTCGCACTCAGAAATGTATGCTGGCTGCAAGGAAACGGAGGGTGGGATCAAGCGATCAGCAAGGAGTTGTGAGGGTAAAACAAGGCAAAGGCAACCCTGCCTCCCAAATGGGGACCCTCGAGCCAGGGAGACAAGTTGCAGACGGCAGTCCTTGGGTCCCCTACAAGGGTCAAGTGTGACGACACATTTATGGGGGTAGACAGGCTTAAATATTTTTAAGTTTCTATTTAAATCATTTTTATTGTGAGAAATATCCTTTGTACAGGAATGCCTGCAAGTAACATGTACCCCTTGAAGAATAAAAAATGAACTGTCATCGGCGCAAAGGTTGGGAAATAGAGCACCTCAGAAGTCCCCGCTCCCAGAGTGTCTCCCGGTCACATCTGTCCTCTCCCCCCAAAATGATAATTCTAACTTTTCTGATAATCATGTCTTTGTTCTTTGAGTTTACCATCTAGGTACGGCTCCCTTACCAACATAACTTAACTTTGCTTGTTTTTTTTTTTTTTTTTTTAGTTTTACAGTATAAAGTTAATCGTACAGTATGCTTTGGAGACTTGCTTCATTCTCTCAACTCTGAGATGAACCCATGCTATTAACGTAGCTCCAGGTCTTTCCTTCATTACCATAGTGTTCCCTTATACCACTAAGCCACATTCTTTTTTAACTCAAAGATGGCACATTTCATTTGATAAATAGAGCTAAGACTTTAAGTCAGAGATATTTAGTCTATCTCCACCTGGTTTCCTCAGGCACCTTACCTTGTCTAAAACCTAACTGCTCATCGGTTCCCCCTGAAACTTGCTGCTTCTCCTGCAGTCCCTCTCCTTTAATGGAGCCACGTGGTGCTCAAGCCAGAAATGGGGTGTCCTCCCTGGTTCTCCTCCAGTCCCTACTGGGATTCAGGCCCCTTTCTGTGGCTGCCTTCTTTTCATTTCTCAAGCTGTCTCCCCTACCTCCTACGGCCCTCATTAAGGCAGGAGTTTATGCCACGATTTATTTATCCATCTGCTGCCAATGGACTTTGGCAATTCTTCCAGTTTGGGCCTATTACAAACAGTGCTTCTATAAACACTGATGTACCTATTTCCTGGGATATTCAAATGTGCTTTGTTTTGAGGATTCATTCCCTCACTGAAATCGGTGAACCCTTATATTATGAAATCAAAACTAGTTTGCCCAAAGAAGGTAGATGGGAGTTGAAGAAATCATTATTTCTCCAAGTCTAGTCCAAGATGACCTACATCAGTACCATCTAGAGGATTGAGAAGGCCCAGCCCAAACCTACCCAATGAGAACCTCTGGGGAGGAAGCCGGAAAAAGCTGATTAAACAAGCTTGCTCCCAGCAACTCCCTTCCCAGGAGTCCTATGTGGATCTCACCAAAGCCTGTGCTTTCCGTGAAGGTTACAGGGGATGCGACAATTCTGAGAGAGGAAGGAGCAAGTAGTTCCTTCATGACCAAGCATCAGCCCTCTCCCTACCCTGTTGCTGGCTCCTTGCCTGGGGCGTCAGCAATCTCCAGGTGGACTCTGTCTGTGGCTCTGTCCTTAGCACACCTGCAAGCTGAGGTCCCAGCTTTTGCTTCGCAGCCCGCCCCTCCCCCCGCACTGCTCCACAGCCTCCAGCCCCCGCCAACTTTGCACCAGATGCTCCAGAACACTCCCAGTCTCATTTCATCTAATTCTGAACTCTTTCCTTGGCATTTCGCAATACCTGACCTTCACAGGGCACCTAGTTTTTAAGTAGACTTTATTTTTGAGCAGTTTTAGGTTCACAGCAAAACTGAGTTCTCATGCACCCATCCCCAAACACTCCACTATCAATATCCCACACCAGAGGTGCATTTGCTGCAATCTATCAACCTACATGAACCTATCATCATCACAGAAAGTCCAGTTTCCATGGGGCTTGACAAATGCATGGCATGGATCTACCATTACACATACAGAGTAGTTTCACCACCATAAAAATCCTGTGTCCCACCTGTTATTTGTTCCTCTCCCCACAAGCCAGCCTTCTTACTGTCTCCATAGTTGCCCTTTTCCATGTCATGTTATGTAGCCTTTTCAGGTTGGTTCCTTTCATTTAGTAATAGGCATTTCAAGTTTCCTCCATTTCCTTTCCTGGCTTGGTAATTCATTTCTTTTGAGCACTAAATAGTATTATATTGTCGGCTTATTTATCCAACTAATGTAAACTACCTTGGTTGCTTCCAAGTTGTGGTGATTATGAGGAAAGCTCTTGTAAATATTCCTGTGCGGGTTTTTGTGCATACTTTCAACTCCTCTGGGTAAATACCAAGGAGTGCAATCGCTGGATTACATGTTAAGAATGTGTAAGTTGTTAAGAAACTGCCCAACTGCCTTCCAAGTGGCTGTACAACATTTTGCACTCCTATCAGGAAAGAATGAGCTTTCCTATTTCCCCACATCCTCACCAGCGTTCCGTGTGGTCAGTTGTTTGGAATCGGGTCATTTGGGTAGGTGTATAATGGTATCTCGTTTTAACTTAGGCATGTAGTTTTTTAACTACTCCACTTTGTTTTTGGTGCCTTGTTAAAACTCCACAGAGCAAGTTATAAACAGGTACATTCTTATTATTAAAAGTGGTTTTATGTACAGATGTTCCTTAAGACTTTCTTTTTTCCTTTTAAATATAGATCAATGCAGAGGGGACACCAGAGGAAGTTTTTCTTCAACTCTGCACAGCTATTGACTCTGTTTTCTGAAGACAAAATGCTCGTCTGTGAAGGGGAGTGGAAACAGAAAAATATTCGAAGGGTCTTACCTTAACAATGTGCGTCAGGTTAAACTTTCTGTGTCCCCTTCAAATGCTGACATTGCTGTTTGCTTCCCAGCTTGCCCTGCCTGAGGCGTCTGGAAGCCATGCATGGTGTACTTGGTGTTACCCAGCCTCCTAACTCAGACAGCTGTCTGTCCTCACAGCACACCCTCTACGTCATACAGGCGGCACTCAGAGCAAAGTGAGAATGTGGATGGCAGTGCAGGTCAGGTGCGCCCTCGGGACTTAGCCTGCTCAATGGGCTCTCTTCTCATCCGACAGGCAGTTAGTTCACACATTTAACTTGCCCATCGCTTCTTCCTTCTTCTCCCCAAGACTAACATGCCATCGCCTGATGTGTGGCCCTCCGTACTGGGGAGGGGGTGGGAACAAGCAGGGCACCTTCCTCTGGTAACTGTTTCCTCAAGTTTATCTGCGAGTAGCTCAACCAGAGGTTAGATGGACAATGCCAATCAGTTAGAAATCAGATTCAATTTAAATACTGTAAGACAGAACGTGAAATTTTGTATCTTCTCCAGGACAGCAAAACCCGGACTAGCCACCAGTAACATTTCTCTATTCATTTTTACGAAACCAGCCAATTGGAATACTGTCATAATGGCTAAGAGAACGAACCGGAGAAAACTGGCCTCACCCACACCTGGTGGTGCCAGAGAACTGTCGGGCCTGGTGGTGCCTTCTGGCACCAATGACTGAACCTAATTTAAAAGCATGAGGTGGTCTATTATTGCACTTGCTGGATTGAAACAATCACCTATTTACTTCCTGTTGTTGCCAGACCTTTAAGAACTGCAGTGACAGAGAACAGAGGTGGGTGGGAGGGGCATGTCAGTACAGGTTTAACAGACCCTGATGCTTCGTAGGGGCCTTTCCCAAGGGTTCGCAGACCTCATCACACCCAAATGTAAAATTGTTTCCTGGCATCAAACCAGTGAAGTTTGAGTTCTTTTCTGTGCTCTTCGTTGTCAAAATCAGAGTTTCTTATGTATTCTGCTGAAATAACTAACTGCATCTTCCCCTCTTCAGTCACTACAAGAAACCCTAGTTTTTTTGCATGCTTTTTTTTTCTTCCATGGTTGTGCAGATAATCCATTTCTGGGACAAAACTGTATTTTTAAAGTCATTGTTTTTTTCTTGAAATAAGTATGTACAAATAAAGTAAAATGGAACACATGGTAACTTTTTCTATTTATTTGTAACTCACATCATTCCGTAAAGCATTTGAAGCCTTATTCCAAACAGAATCGGAAGCAAACACAATAATATTTGAGATTTACGATATGCTCATATGGTTTTAATTTTGGCCATAGATCAGTTTTGAGCGATTACAGAGAGAACTCTCAGTATAATCATGATACATGGTAATTTTCATTATTTCCTTTTTCTCTCGCAGTCATTCTTAAACAGAAATGTCAGTGTTTGCTGAAGAAGAATTAAGATTTCTTTGGTTACAGTTACACTTCTATCAACAAAAAGGGGCATGTTCCTACCACTCACACAGTTGTCAAGTACTTTATTACTACCCCAAGTTGTCACACACTTTATAGGGGAGCACAAGGAGTGTTTGGGCAAATTAGAAAAAGACTGTTACAGGATGAAAATGATCAGTTGTACCAGAAAACACAAATGACTCTGCAGGGATGAACATCCTTAAAGACATACCACATGTTGGCAAACACAGCCCATGCCCACCACAGCTTGGACAGCTTGGGTGAACTGTAGTTGGCCGCCTTCTTGGAAAAACATCAGCAGGGATAAATGTCTTTCCCTTTGAGGAGTATCCAGAGGTGCAAATCAAGTCTACACTACAGCCAAAGCGCGTTACTCATCTGAATGGCTTGAAATGGCATCGCAACTTTATAAAGTCATAGCATTAAAGAAGGGACCCTAGAGGTCCCTGCCTGGTAGAAGAGCTTGTGTGTACGCTAAAGACATCAGAATGTGACCCAAACTCCTGTCCATGATCTACTTTCGAGGCCTCACCTGATCTGGCCCTGCACCCTCTCACCCCACCAGTTACCACTCTCCTTCCGCTTGTTTGGCTAAATTGACAACAGCCCATTCCTGTTGCCTGAGCAAGCCAAGCCCTTCCCTGGTCAGGGCCCTTGCTGTGCCACTCCTGCCTGCTCCAGGTTACCCGCACGGCTAACTCCCTCACTCCCTCCAGACCGACCCTTGCCATGGAGGCGCTTTTGCATTCTCCCTTCTAAAACAACAGACTGGTCCCCATTCTTCCATCATTTCTCTTCACTGTACTGGTCTCTGCCTAAAACCGCACACTTTTTACTGCTGTTCTTCTGAATGAGACTACTAAGCCCCGCAACGGCAAGGCTTTGGTTTGCTTGGTCCCCCACGGGGGAGTTGTCGGACGCCAGCATTTAGTCCCCTAAGCCTTAGCTTTCTCGTCTAGACAGTGGAGTTCGGAACAGTAAGCAATAGAGGCGTTACGAGGATCACACAAGTTAATGATACATGCACGTTACTACCTAGTTCCCAGGGCTCAATAAAAGGTGGTTCTTTTGGGATGAGGACCCAGAATTTCCACGCCAGTGCCCTTTCTATTACTTCAGTCTAAAACCATGGCTGAGACGGGGGTCCCAGTGAAAACCCTGTCTTCTGGGCCACCAAGGTGACCACACCCTCCAGTCACCTCCAAACCCCGTGAAGGAGACTCCGGAGTGCAGCCCTCTGTGAGTCCCACAAACAAGCTCAGGCACAGGGGGTGTCTTTCCTAGAGAAAAAAAAAATGTAACTCACCAAAACAGTGGTTATACTACCAAAAAATATTTATTGAGAATCTAAGAACCAGGCCCTAGTAATAGACACGGCTGGTCTCAGTCCTCATGGAGCTAAATGGGGCACCACTCTCAAAAATCCACTTAGATACATGAAGGGAGGGGGGAGGCGGGGTGGATTATTTTTCTGGGAACTAAACAGAAGCACATTTTTCACGCAGGTAAGAAATAAAAACAAATACTGTGCAGCCTAAGAAAGACAATACTTCTATAAATTTGTGGGGAAACCTGCATGTTACCTGGAGACTTCCGTCCCGACAGTGCACGGAGAATAATGGCCTTCCAACACTGCCACCCACAGTGAAAAGTTTATAGCACTCTGCACATGACTAAAAAGCCATTTCACAGAATGTTTACCCTTACCACATGGGATGTGCTACTTTCTCTATTTTTTTTTTTTTTTAATGTTCCTCATACCTCAAGAAATTATTGTGTTCAAACAAACACATACTATTGATATATACTATTAGGTTGATGAGAGGTACCAAACATGCCTGGAAACAAATTCTACCTGAGGCAGGAGATATAAGTCTTAGTCCCAACTTTGCCTAAAGCCTCATGGTCACAAGTCTGCTGTCAAGTTAGAATAAGTAAATTATTTGTATCCTTCTGAGTCATCATGGCAGACCATTTCAGTGCTTTTCCCTCACCTCCACTCTGTGCTTACTATAAACCTGGACATGTCTTCAGGTTTGTACTCTAGGAACCACACCAAACCAGGAAGAAAGAATGGAAGTCAACCCCTGCACACCTCCTGCTCCGCCACCTTAGTGATGCCTGCTTGACACAAAGGCAAACCAGGTAGTGAGGCAGACGCTGACCCTGGAGCAATCTGTCTAGGTTAAAATCCATGCATCACCACTTTGCTAACTATATGACATTGGGCAAGTTATGTAATCCCTGGCTAGAGTTCCCCATAGGAAAAGAGAATAAATGAACCTTCCTCATAAGATGGTGGGAATTATATCTGTTACTACATGCCTGCTTGGCACACAGTAAGCACTATATCAGTGTTTGCTATTCTTATTAAGTGCACATCACACAAATCAGAACCTCCTCTGCCTAAACCTTAAAGCTGTGGTTTCAGATGTCATTAAAAGTTCCTTCAGTTCTCATCAGATAACTTGATCACATTATTTCAGGAAATACTACTTCTGACCTACTGAATACTACTTAATACGCAATGCTTTAACAAGTAGGTCTCCGCTGTCCCTTCTAGCCAATACTTCTTTGCAGGAGATGGGAGGCCTGCTGGCAAAGGACAGCCCTACCCACTCCCACAATCCTCAAATAAAACAACACATTACCGCTACTACTGCCCTTTACGGCCTTTTAAAGTTATGAAAACTATTTGCTTGGAGCGGAAAAAATGTGAAACAAAAACATCTTTGCTCAAGCAGAAAATAATCCTCTTTGCTACTCAAAATTCTCAAAATCTTTGCTCTTGAAAAATAGATTTAAGTAGATTTATTTTGTTTATTCCATTTACAGAACAACTGTATCATTCATAGCCTTCTTTTGAAACATACTTCATGCTTTGTGGGATTTTCTGACTGGATCTGAATCGTTTCCCAAAACTAATTGGTACAAAAACAGAAGTCAAAGAAATTACCATCAAGTGCTACTGTCTTGGTACAAGCTGAAGGTAGATCTTCTCGCATAGTCACTTAACATTTAATATAAAAATGCCCAGAATTCTAATGAATCCCCTCTTCTTCCCCCAACTGATAATTTCAGGGTGAGCTTAAGTCCATTTCCTTTTCTTTCTGATAACAATATATTTTATCAACATGATCAGTAATCTTTAATATATTATGTTAAAATTTTCATATTTCTATATTTAAAATTATATTACTTTTTTGAATTAAAAATATTCAGGGTATGATTTTAGTACCCTATAATGTAAAGAGGACTAGTAAATAATGTTCCCTTAATTTAAAATTAGAAAAATACAAGAGACTCAATATTGGGTCAATATGATAATCAGTATTTATATTGTCTTTTCCAATAGTCAATAATAATTTCCAGGGAATACAGTAATTTTCAAAAACCACCTACTTAAATTAAATACATGAGGGGATTATTTTCATCAAAAAGAATGAGTAAAATTTTCAACTTGTTTAAGTTTTTATATCAGAACACAACTGCCTTTTTCTTTAACCATAGTATGTGTTCTTTTGTTACCTAGTTTAGCTTAGTGTTTCAGCACACACCGAGTGATAACACTACCATCTCTTAAAGGGCTTCTCAAGTCCACCCTCTCTTCCATAAGAGTCTTTACTCTTTTTAAAGGACAGGTAGGTAAAGCAGATTCCTTTAAAAAAAAAAAAAAAAAATCAGTTTTAACACTAGTAAAAAAGAATTCCAAAGTCTAACCAAAGGAAGTAACAACAAGCATTCTACAATATAAACAGACAGTATCCACATAGTTTATTTCTCACAGTTCTCCTGACAAATGAACATTATTCAGGAACATACTGTATACAGATAAGAAGAAACATACAAAATGTTTTAAATGATGCACAACAAAATCCAGCAGTATAAAAGAATGCATGTGAACTCTTGCTCACTGCGCAGACTAAATTTAATCACTTGTTTAAATAGTAATAAAAATACAATCTTTTATGGATCTTGTGCAGACTACAAAAGAGGGAAATTATTACCATATATATGATCTTTATATTAGGCAGTTTTCTTTGATGAGTTGCACTGACAACTCCAAATACAGAGGCAGACGGCTGTGTATTTCGAAGGAATTAATGTTGTGAATTAGACTTTACACAGTTTACTACCACTGGCACTTTCACCATAGTTTGTACACATCACATGATCATCTTATATATAACATTACATTTAAAAATATATCTGAGTGACCATTTTATAACATTCACACACCATGAGCTGGTTAAGGAAGCAATGTGACCGTTGCCTCCTGTAGTGCTTCACTGTTGGTAATACGGACAGTTCATTGTGGTTAAAAGAAATTAGACATCGATATGGTTAAGCAGCTCCGATTACTAAAGGCCATCAGTGGCCGCCACTGGGACAGTGAGTTTTTTAAAAAGTGTATATTCTAGAAGCAAACACCTTCATTGGTTAAAACTTTGTCTAAAGAAGTCAGTTTCTGTGCTGAAAACTATTTTCACAAAACTGAAAGCTACTAAACTGTTTTATATAAATACTCTGTCTTCTCATTATCATATTTATGACCAAGTTCTTTGAAACCTTTGGAATTTACTCACTTTTTAATGTGTGCTCTCATTTCCATCTCACCTATTTAGCGCCACCTAAGACTTGCAGGTGGCGGTGAGAAATTCACCAAGGAAACCCTCAGCTCACCAGGAATGTTCAGCTGCTGAGCATGATCTAGAGCCACAACAGTGCAGAGCTGGACTTGACGAAAACACTCAGGAAGCTGTCATGCTGTGAGTGTCACTTCAGGGAAAGCAGAGAATCTTTCCAAACTGTGCACGTAATTCACAATGATACCATTGCATGTGTTGAAGAGGACTAGTATACGATGGTTCTCTTCCATGTCATCTGTTTGCTGGAAAGTAGTTTGGGTCAAGGTAATTATAACTGGTGCCCTGGGACACACAGTAGTCTCTGTCTAAAAATGTCTCTGACCTATAAACAGGTTCTAGTTGGTGATCTTCTTTGTGAATATCTGTTTCATGTAGGCTGCAAAGGAAAAACACACACAAACACGTTATTACATAGCAATGGATGGATGCATTTTTGCCTAAATATTGCAAAATCTCCTCACAGCTCAACCTGTTTATATTCATTAATGTATCAAAATTTCGAATGGAAAAGTTATGTTACTTGAGACAAGTGAGTATAATGATTTAGAAAAATTTCTTTATCACCTTCGAACAGCAATTACTAAAATTCTGCGGCAAACCAAAAACTACCTTTGGCTGATTTGAAAAAAATAAAAGGTATAATTTTGATTTATTCATACCAGATGGCTATTGCTGTGCTGGCTGTTGTCATTTTTTTTATCTGACAATCTAAGAAGAAAGAGGTCAGTGCCCCTGACTAAACAGTCAGGTATTGGCTGTCTTAAAAATACTTGTGGCACGCAGGTTGAAAATCACTCCTTAGAACAACAAAGTCTAATTCACTAGATATGGTGATTTTCTAAGTGGTCTGAAAATCAAATTCACTACTTCCTGAGATCATCTTTACTTGTCACAATTTAAGATCCACAATGCAGAAAACTCACCAGTCTGAACAAGCATCACAGAAATCCAAAGACATTTCTGGTGGACAATCTTGGCAGTGCCACCGAACACCCTGGATAGGTTCTATGCCACAGTTATCACACTACAAAAGATTCAGAGAGAAAAGGTATTCATCTACATTGTTCCAAAACATTGTTTTTTGCTTTTTTCCCTGAAAAACAGATGACGTGCACAGAGACATCCTCTCCTATCTCCCCATGTGCTAGACAGTGGTCTAACACAACAATGATAGATACAATTTTTAGCAAACTAGCTGAAATTCCATCCATTTAAGATCAAACTATAGGTAAGAGAGGCATTATATAAAATAACTTTAATATGTTTTAACTTACTGTCAAAATTTAAACAAATCATCTACAAACTTGGCATTAGTAACTATTCACTTAAAAAGTTGGCCCCTGGCTGATGGCTCAGTAGATAAAGTACCAGCCTGCTGGTTCAATTCCCAGCCAGGGCACATAACCAGGTTGCAAACCAGGTTGTAAGCTAGGCTGCAAGTGTCCCCAGCTGGAGGTAGATGAAAGGCAACCATACACTGATGTCTCTCTCCCTCTCTCCCTTCCCCTCTCTATAAAAATAATAAATGATTTTTAAAAAGTACCTCACACTAATATATGAAACTGTGATTGAGAACCACTCAATACCATAATTAAACGGTACGAAATGTCATAGAACTATTTAACAGACTATCATACCCAACATAAACCCAAGTAAACAAAAATTCCTCCCTGAACTTTTATTTTAGTGAATTACTCTCTCAACCTGAAACCTCCTAATAACCAATGACCATCATGGAGAAAAGGAAGATGTAGCGCTCCCTCACTGAGGTGGCACTGTGGTGTCCCTCAGTGTGCTCTGTGCTATCTTGCAAATCAAAGTGAATCCCATTTCTAGTTTCTTAGATCATCAGGTGAACGATGATCGGCCGACAAGGCTCGCCATCAAGCCCCAGCTGGCTGGGTCTTAAAAGCAAAATTATGAAAGTGAAGAGTTTCCTCCTAAAAGGCCAGAGCTGCCAATCAGGAAAACCTCTAAAAGAAAGTAGGTTCACTGAAAGATCAAGGGGAAAAAATCACATATAGTCCGGCTGATAGCCATGCCAGAAAACCAGAGACATTAGTCACAGCATACGTGAGTATTTTTACGTACACCACTACCAGATACAGTTCATCGTCTCATTATTACTTCTCCAATTACACCAAGTACAGTCAATTCTAATGCCTAAAGTGTCCTGAAATCTGTCAATCTCTATTTCCACAGTCACCAGGCAAATTCAGGAAATTCTTTTTGTGTCTCTATTACCAAAAAAGCCTCTAATCCAGTCTCCCTGCCTCCAGCTTTTTCTTCCTATCCATCCTCCATACAGAAAACATAATGAGCTTTTCCTCCTTCACTTATTTTCTTTCAATTACATAAATAACATACATGAATACATTACTGTTAAAAAAATTTAACCTAGGAATTAAAGAGTTATGCACTCTAAACCCGCTGCCTTCCTTAAGTCACTAAAGAGTTTAAGGATAACCTTTCTGAGATGCAAATTTCTTACTACTCTGCTGAAAATCCTTCAGTGTTTTTTTAGTCTTTTGGAACAGTTTAAACTCCTTAGCAAAATTTTCAAGGCACCTCACTACCTCTTATTACTCTCCAATATACACTCTAGTCATACCCAACTATTTTACTTATTTTTTAAAATTCTTTTTAAAGATTTCATTCACTGTTTTTAAAGAAAGGGGGAGGAAGACAGGCAGAGAGGGAGAGAGACACCAATGCATGGTTGCCTCTCACCTGCCACCAACTACAGACCTGGCTGGAGACCTGGCTTGCAATCTCGCCATGTGCCCTCCCTGACTGGGGAATCGAACCAGCGACCTTTGGGTTCGCAGGCCAGCACCTTATCCACTATGCCATCAGCCAGAGCTTACTTATTTAACTTCTTTAAATTCCTTGAGGTAAAAACAGACTAAGAATAGGCAGAAACTGTCTATCTTGTTTACTGCCAAATTGCTAGCACTAAGCAAAAGCCTTGTGCCTGAAAGATAATGATTATTTCAAATTTTTGTGGAATGAGCTTCCGGCCAGGATGGAGGCATAGGAGGACATGCTTCACCTCCTCACACAACCATAAGGTTTACAACTACATCACAACAACAAAACCAGAACTGCCAGAAAATCAAACTGTATTGAAGCCCAACAACCAAAGATTTGAAGAAGAAATAGTCATCCAGATGGGTAGGAGGGAGAAGCCAGGTTGCCAGGGTGGAGAACGTGGTGAGGCAAGAGGCAAGGCAGCAGCAGCAGGTGGCTGAATGAAAAGTCCCACTTTCACCTGTGGCAGGTAAAAGCCAGGGGGACACGTGGAGAGCAAACTAAGCCCCACGCTAAACCACACAGCTCATGGTTCCATCGCCAGGAAAATAAACCTCCAAACTTCTGGCTGTGAAAACTCATGCGGGTTCGGGCAGTGGAAGAAACCGCCAGTCTCTCAGAAGAGTCCTTCCTGCAACATACGCACACCCACCCACTCTGGGAACCATCAACCAGGGCAACAGCTAGAAAGGTGCCAATCACATAGAGAAAGCAGATAAAGTGACTGGAAGAGGGGTGAGTGCCAAGTAAGCAGCACTGTTCTCTCTCTGACCACCTCCCCTACATACACAGCACCATAAAGCAGTGAACTGGGTCACCCTGTGCTTATGAACACCTAAGGCTCTGCCCCTTACAACCTAACATGTGCAACAGCTCTACCTAAGACACAGAAGCAATCACAAGAACGCTGTCAAGATGAGGGAAGAAAGAAATATGGCCCAAATGAAAGAGCAGATTAAAATGCCAGGAAAAAGAAAAAAAAAACTAAGCTAAAAAACGATAGGAAACCAATCAGACAAAGTTAGAAACACTGGAGATAATTCTCAGAGCAATGACTGGGTATGGCAAATACATAAGGGAAGAAATGAAGGCTACATTAAGTGAAATAAAGAAAAATACACACAGAACTAATAGTGAAGGAAGGAAGCCAGGGTTCAAATCAATGAACTGGAACATAAGGAAGAAATAAACAGTCAACCAGCACATAATGAAGAAATAAGAATTTAAAAAAAAACAAAAGGAGAAGAAGAAGACTCAGACATCTCCAAAAAGTGCCAACTTCTGAATCATGGGGATGCCAGAGGAGATGAGGAAGAGCATAAAAAAATTGCACAGAGTCCCAAACAAATTGGATCCAAAGAGGACCACACCAAGACACATCATAATTAAAATGCCAAAGATTAAAGATAAAGAGAGATTCTTTATTTAAAGTAGCAAGAGAAAAGAAGAGAGTTACCTACAAAGGAGTTTCCATAGGGTATATACCCTGATTTCCCAAAAGAAACTTGGCAGGTGAAAAGGGATTGGCAAAAGTATCAAAGTGATGAAAAGCAAGGACCCACAAACAAGATTACTCTATCCAGCAAAGCTATCATTTAGAATGAAAGGGCAGGTAAAGTGCTTCCCAGACAAGGTAAAGCTAAAGGAGTTCACTATGGCCAAGCCCTTATTATATGAAATGTTACAGGGACACATTCATGAAAAAGAAGATCAGCCCTGGCTGGTGAGGCTCAGTAGACTGAGCGCCAGCCTACAAACCAAAGGGTCGCCAGTTTCATTCCCAGTCAGGGCACATGCTGGGCTTGCAGATCTGGTCCCCAGTTGGGGGCACATGACAGGCAACCACACTTTGATGTTTCTCTCCTTCTTTCTCCCTCCCTCCCTCCCCCCCCCTCTCTAAAAATAAAAAAAAACCTTAAAAAAAAAAAAAGTCAAAACTATAAAAGTAAAATGACAACAAACTCATAACTATCAACAAATAAACTTAAAAAAAAAAAATAAACCCACATAAGCGAACAACCAGAACAAACACAGAATCATAGATACAGAGATCATATAGAGAGTTATCAGCAGGGAGAGGGAAGGAGGAGAAAGGGGGGAAAGGTGTAGAGATTAAGAAGCATAACTGGTAGGTACAAAACAGACAAGTAGACAGGGGGATATAAAGAACAGTATAGGAAATGAGAAGCCAAATTAACTTTAATGCACAACCCATGGACATAAATTAATTGGGGACGGGGGGGGGGCACATTGCTGGGCAGAGGGGGACAAGGGGGAAACACTGGGACAATTGTAATAGCATAAAAAATAACAAAAATTTTTATGGAACGAATAAATATATTTCTACTAGCCTTTGAAAAAATAGCAAAAGTAATTGAATTTGAAAGGGAAAAGAGATTTCTGATGCATGAACAAGAGCAACAAAAGAGAAACAGCTCCATAGGTGCATAAAGAAAATGCTTCATACACGTGAGCTGTGAAGTATTATTCAGCCACAAAACAGAAGGAAAGACTGCCATTTGTGACAACATGGATGAGCCTAGAGGACATTGTGCAAATTTGAAATAAGCCAGATGGTGAAATGACAAATGCTGTATTATTTTACTTATTAAAGGTAGAATCTAAAAAAGTCAAATTCACTGAAGATAAGAGTATAAAAGGGCTGGGGAATAGGGATAGGGAAAGTGGGGAGATATTGGTCAAAAGGTACAAATTTTCAATTTTAAGATAAATTCTGGAGAGCTAATGAACAGCATGGTGATGGCAGTTAATAATAATTTACAAGTATACAGTACTGGAAATTTACTAAAGGAGTATATCTTTAAGTATTCTCACCACACACAAAAAGGTAACTATGTATAAGGTGACTGTTTTATATCTCAAATATATTCCATTTTTATTTGTCAATTACAACTGAGTAACAGAAAAATAACTGAACAAAAATTTCTCATCTCCCATTTTACCTCCAAGTACAGATACCCGTACGCTTGTCTTCTCTCTAATAACGGTGGCACAGTACTTTACATAAATGAACAGGAAGAGCCTAAATTAATTTTATCTGTATGTTTGGAAGTTATGGCACTTAAAGCTCCAAAACCACCTTAAATACCTCTAATCACCCTTTCAAAAATTAAATAAATAATAAGATTAAGTAGTATTTACCTTGAAGCCCACATGTTGTACAAATCCACTTTCAGCTTGCATTTGCTGAAGTTTCTGCTTCTTTAACTTTTTAAACTGTAATAGTTCCTTATATTCAGGTAAATTCCTATACATAATAGGAATACTTTCTTCATCCTATTGAAATAAGAAAACATGAAACAAAATGTTAGTTTGATAATTAAGACTAAGTGTAAGAAACAGTGATGTAGGATATTTTCTATCAACAAGACTTCAGTTTTGAGACCTCATCTTTTAGAAAATTAGTGTTGCTATTA
Organism: Noctilio leporinus; assembly: GCA_004026585.1. Taxonomy (NCBI): domain Eukaryota; kingdom Metazoa; phylum Chordata; class Mammalia; order Chiroptera; family Noctilionidae; genus Noctilio; species Noctilio leporinus. The sequence continues at coordinate 41,011 of PVIW01004345.1, forward strand.
ACAATATTTCAGACTAATGCTTTTGGAGAGCTTCTTAATGCAACAGCAAAACTCAACTGTAGTTTTCTACCATGTGCTACCTCAGAATGCAGGTACCATGGGAATACGGCATGACTCCCACCTCTGTAATACACTAATGCAGACTCACTCCACCCTAACACACTTGTGGCTAGGTGAGAGAACCCTGATGCTTCCTCAGGTAAACAAAAGAGGTTTTTTGTTTGTTTTTAACAAGCAAACCAATCTCTGCTTTGCTTTCTATTCTGTACTCCCAGTGATCAAGGCATTACACTCCTTTCTTACTCAAGGGGATAAAATAAGTTACAAAGATGAGTGATAAAAACCATATAAATATCTGAAGTTGAAGGTGATCGATGCGCCACTGTTTCCTATTCTCCAATTTACTTGTGCTCTGTCATCTAGAACCATTTTCTTTCCTTTGCTATTTCATGACTGATCCCATGGTCACTAATTTCCATAATGTTCCTAGAAGTATACCCAATTCACTGACCCCATGTTATCAATTCTCAGTCCTGGACCAGACAACCCTTGCCCTTCTTACCCCCCTCATTCTCCATGTTAGGTATCATTAAACTAAAATGTTCACATATGTTACATCAAAGAAATTAGCCTTTATAGAAATTATAACATTTGCTCAAGGTCAAATAGCTGCTGAGTTGTACAGTGTGATGATATGAACCCCTATTTGTCTGACTCTTTAACTCCAACGCCCTGGCTGGTAGCACAGTGGATAAGGCACGGCCTTGCGAACCCAAAGGTCGCGGGTTTGATTCCCCAGCCAGGGCACATAACCAGGTTGCAAGCCAGGTCCCCAGTCAGGTCTGTGGCTGGAGGCAGGTGAAACGCAACCATACATTGATGTCTCCCTCTCTGCCTCTCTCCCTTCCCCTCTTTCTAAAAAATAATAAAATAAAATCTTTAAAATAAAAAACTCCATACATATTCAGCAGCCCAGAGCCTAAATACAAACCATATTCTTAATTTTTCAGTCTTATTTCTAACCCAATAAGTTCTGCTACTATTTCTTACTTTCTAATACCTCTTTCAACTCAGTCCTCTATAGTACCCATTCCCTTCTCTAACTGCCACCATTACTTAAAATTTCCCAAATGCTTCCTGACTATCTCTGCAGGATCAAGTCTAAAGTCCTCAGCTAGATAACAATTCTCTACAATCTCCATAAAGTCCCACTATCTTTCATCCATTTCAAATTCCTGTCAACTCACGATATTAAATAGCTACTACCTTCTTATGTCACTAGACAAAATAAGTAACATAATAAATATGTATATGTGACCTAAATAATGTAAAACATTTTATAATGAAATTCATTAGTTTCAGATACTTAAGCAAATACAGGGTAAAAACTCAGCTAAATATTTATTTTTTAAATTTTCATTGTTAAGTCTAAGGTATATTATTGAATTTGGTCAACAAAACTAAGATTAAGAAAAGTGAAATTACCTCACAACCATTAGAGTGGCTACTATTAAAAGATAAAAATAAACAAGAAGAAAATAACAAGTACTGGCAAGGATGTAAAGAAACTGAAACCCTGCAGCACTATTGGTAAAAATCTTGCAGCCAGTATGGAAAACAGTATGGTGGTTTCTCAAAACTTAAACACAGAATTACCATGTGATCCAGCAATTTTGGGTATATAACCAAAAGAAATTAGATATTTATATATCCATGTTCATAGCTATATTCACAATAGCCCAACAGTTGTAACAATCTAAGTATCCACTGACAGATGGATAAACAAAATGTGGTGTGTATATATATAATATATATTATATATATATTATATATATATGAATAATATCGGATATTATTCAGTCTTAAAAAGGAAGGAAATTATGATACATTACAAGATAAATGAACCTTGAAGACATAATGCTAAGTGATATCAGCCAGTCACAGAAGGACAAAAACTACATGATTCCACTTGTATGAAATACCTAAAATAATCAAAATCACAGACATAAAGTAGACTGGGAGTTGCCAGGGGCTGGAAGAAGGAGAGAATATTTCATGGATGCGGAGATTCAGTGTTGTACACGGTAAAAAGTTCCGAAGCTTGCATGGTAATATGAATGCACTTAACACTAGTGAACTGCACACTTAAAATAGCTAAAATGGCAAATTTTATGTTCAAGCATATTTACCACAATTAAAAACAGAAATTCCAAAAAAATACCCATTAACAGATTTCCCAGTTATAAATAATTATTTTCAATTTACTTAGAGAGATTAATATTATGACTAATTTCCAATGGGGCTAAAATGTGGTACAGATTTAAAACTATGGAAGTTATATATGCAGTCACATTGTCTCTCTTAGCTCTTGTTTTTCTGAAAAGAGAAACTAAAGTCTATAAATTTTACCACTAGAGGTTTCATAAATACAGTAGATTCCATTTATCTTCAGTTTTGCTTTCTGTGATTTCAGTTGCTCAGGGTTAACTGCAATCTAAAAATATTAAGTGGAAAATTCTAGAAATAAGCAATTCGTTAAGTTTTAAATTCCGCCAACCTCAGCATCATGATGAAATTTCACACCATTCCAATCCATCTTGCCTGGGACATAAATTATCCCTTTATCCAGTGTATCTAAACTGTATATATGCTACCAGCCTGTATTAGTCATTAACTGTTTCCAGTATCAGACTACAGTATTGCAGTGCTTGTGTTAAAGAAGCCCTTATTTTACTTAATAACCCCAAATCGCAAGAGTAGCGATGCTGGCAATTTGGATATACCAAAGAGAAGCTGTCAAGTGCTTCCTAAAGTAAAATGCTGAAAATTTCCAACTTAATGAGGAAAGAAAAAAGAATCCTACACTAAAGTTGCTAAGATCTACGGTAAGAACAAATCTTCTAAAACTGTAAAATTGCCTAATTTATAAATTGAACTTTTCCACAGGTTTGTACATACAAGAAAAAAATGATATTTATAGGGTTTGGTACTATCCGTGGTTTCTGGCAGCCACTGGGGGAGAAGGGGTCTCCTGGGATACATTTCCTAAGGATAAGAGGGGACTACTATATACGTTTGAACAGCTCTCTCACAGTAATCAGGATAATTTGAACTGGTGCTTATTTAAAAATAAATAAAATCAACCAAACAAAAGTTAAATCTACTATATGGTATCTCCACATCTGGCCAAATTTTACTCATCTTTCCATTGCTGACCTATGTGTGACTTCCTCAGGTCTCCATTAGACTCCTAGTCTAAATTACCTGTCAAATAATTATGCTAGCACATATTTTTGAAGCATTTTTAAAAATCTGTAATTTACTGATATTATACATTTATCTCCTCTCCTAAAACTTATGACAGCAAAGATCATAGATATTCTGTACAACTATAGGTATTTAGCTTAACTCTAGCAGAGCCTAATATATATTAAGCGTAAATAAGTATTTTTCAATAAATAATTCTAATAGTCACAAAGAATAAAATGATATACAAAAAGCAAATCTGTAGATATAGCAGATATTAGTTTTTTTATTATTATTATTTAATTACTTTCAGAAAGAAGGGAAGGGAGAGAGACAGAGAGGGAGAGAAACATCAACGTATGGTTGCTTTTCACCTGCCTCCAGCCACAGACCTGACTGGAGAACTGGTTTGCAACCTTGTTATGTGACCTGGCTGGGGAATCGAACCTGTGACCTTTGGGTTCACAGGCCGGCGCCTTAACCACTGTGCTACCAGCCAGGGCAGATATTAGTTTTTAAAAGACAAGTTAAAATTAAGTTTTTTTAAAAAGAACAGGCACTTTATAATAGTTTGATGCCAAAGTATACTATCAATATTTGATTAATCTAGAAACAGAACAAAAAAACTTACTTTTAATTGCTGACTTTTCATTAAAATGTCCTTTTCCAATTATTATATATAATCAGAGCATTAAGAAAGATATAAGGTAATCTTTATGTCCTTTAAATAAGGAATCAGAATCATGTTAATTATTGATACAATAAATTTCAGGATAAAAAATAAAAAATATTAACAGCAATAAAAATAGCCATGACTAAAAAGTGAAAGAAAATGAATTAACCAAATTGGCATCCAGCCAATCAAATAGTGAGGAATTCTTCCAAGAGGATTTAAAAAAGTATAATCTAACTTGACTTCTGTAGTGGGATAGATGTATCTTGAAGCAAATAAGAACTGAAAAGAAAAAACCTGTTTTCAGTGATAGTATCATTGATGGTAGTAGTGTTAAGTTTATTTGGAGACTGTTGTGTGCATATAAGATGAAGAAGTATTACGATGATGTTATACATAATGGAATCTTCAAAGTGGGAGGATATATATATAGATCAATAAGGGAAAATAAAATTCCATAGTTCTTAAGTTAAATTTGAAAAAGAAATTTTAACTTACGATGTGTTCTATCTTTGAACAAAAATATAACTTATTTCCCAGCTCAGGCCACTAAATAGTCCTAGAAACAACCATCAACCAAACACCAAGTTAACATTCCCAGAGTAAGGAAATATACAAAATGACTCATAACTTCCTTGACACACCAAACAGTAAGGAAGCTATCAAAAGACTACTCAAGTCTTAGCAAAAGAATTCAAAATTGAATAGGTTACAACTATCAATTTATTGAAACATATAAAATATATTTTAATCCACAAGTTCTTAAGAATACAAAAAACTCAGTCATTTTTAGAGAATATTAGAGAATAAACTCATTATTTTATTTATTTTTAATATTTTAAGATTTACTTTTAGTGGGAGAAGGTGGAGGGCTGGGGAGAGATCGCTTTGTTGTCTCACTTTTTTTTTAAAGATTTTATTTATTAATTTTAGAGAGAGGGGAAGGGAGAGGGGCAGAGAGGGAGAGAGACATCAATGTATGGTTGCCTTTCTCCTGCCTCCTGCTACGGACCTGGCTGGAGACCTGGCTTGCAACCTGGTTACATGCCCTGGCTGCAACTGTTCACAGGCCGGCGCCTTATCCACTGTGCCACCAGCCAGGGCTTATAAAATCATTATTTTAAAAATAAGAAAATAGCTCTGGCTGCTGTGGCTCAGTTGGCCAAAGAATCATCCCATAAATCAAACAGTTGCAGATTTGGTTGCAAACCAGGTCTCCAGCCAGGTCCATAGCTGGAGGCAGGTGAAAGGCAACCATACATTGATGTCTCTTTCCCTTTCTTCCTCCCTCCCTGTCCTTCTCTCTGAAAAGAATGAATAAAAACCTTAAAAAATATATCTATAAAATTAAACAAACAAACAAACAAAAAAACCAGATGTAGGTTCGGTCCCTAGTCCAGGCATGGACCAGAGGCAATTGATCGATGTTTTGCTCACACATAACTGCTTCTCTCTCTCTCCAAAAATAAATAAAATCTTATAAAAAAAGTGTGTGTGTGTGTGTGTGTGTGTGTGTGTATAAAAGCAAATAAAAGGTAAAAACAAAATCAATATGCATATCCTCAGGTGAGGATAAAAAACAAACAAATAAACAAGCAAAACCAAGAAACTAAAAAGAACAATCAAACTGCAGTCCAAGCTGTTCTAAAATTCCTAGTGCTGTCCCGGCTGGTGTGGCATTGCCCGGTAAAACCGAAAGGTCGCAGGTTAATCCTGGTCAGGGTGCATAACTGGGCTTTTGATTCCATCCCTGACTCCGGGCACATTCAAGAGGCAACCAACATATGTTTCTCTTAACACGGATGTTTCTCTCCCTCTCTCTCTCCCCGTCTTTCCCACTCTCTAATCAGTAACCATATCCTCAAGTGAGAATTAAACAAAAAGTTCTAAAAATTTAAAAAAAAATTTTTTTTTAAATAAATAAAATTGTTCAGTGTCCACATGTTAGTATCTGGATCAGATTTCAAAGCATTTTTTTCCCCAAATTACTAAAGTAAGAAATGTTCACTATAATAAGCAAAATGTACATATTAAAAAAAAAAAAACCAAAGTTCCTTCCAACCTTACCTTACTTCCCCTCAAACACCAATGTGAATAGTTTGTGTATTTTTCCACTTCTTCTACCCTCCCCCAGCAGTTATGTTGCCCTTTTCTATATGTAGAATAATCAAATAGTTGACAAAGAGGGTTTACTTTACATTCTAACTAATAAGTGAAGAAGAAATGAAAGAATATCACTATTTTGTAACATCTAATAAATGTATGCAATAAAGAGAAGACCAGACTGTTGAAAGTACACATGATGTCCTTGCCAACCCTAACAAAGAAATCTTAATTTGATCAATTACCTAGACCTGTGATTTACAGGAAATTCAGAGAACAGAGATAGAAGTTAAATGACACCAAGGAGATAAAAACAGTAAAATCCACAGAGTGATAAACCTTGTAAAACAAATGAGTCAGGTTTTCAACAACAACAACAACAACAAAATTGAAAGACTAAAAGGAGAGAGTAAAGGGTGGAAGGAAGGAAAAAACTCTGTTGCAATTTATGACTGGGGTAACATGAACTGACTATATAGTTGATTATATAAAGAATTACCTTCATAAACATACTAATGACATTGTGTAATGTCTAGGACTTGATCCGAAATAATTGGTGACAAAGTTGTGATGGGCAGGAAGTATAGATGAAAACAAGATGGTTGCAAATTGATAATTATTGAAATTGGGTGATGGGTACATGTAGGTTTATTATACTATTCTACTTTATTTTTAAAAATTTGACTTGCTAAAAAAAAAAAGCTGACATTCTCTGATGAGTGGGAATAATTAAAAAAACCCTGGTGCTCTCATCCAATCCATACAATGCATGGATAAATACATGTAAGTAGCATAAATATAACTTACTGATGCCTCCTCGACAGCAGAGTTCATATGACTATGAAAACAAGATCGGTCATCATCTTCATCCATGTATACTGGTGGTTCATGGGAAGTCATAAAAGTGGAAGGTTTAAAGAGATGCTTATTAAGGGGGTGCTGTCGTCTGCTTGTTGAAGACTAAATGGCAAAACAGAATTTTAAATGTAACAGTGGATAATCATTAAAATAATCAAGACGATAGAAATACAAATGTTATTTTAAGTCTACCCAACAGAAGAATTTCACCTCTATCTTTCATCACACTCTTACATGGCTGGTTTTTCTATGTCATCTGGATTTGTAAAGCACAATTATCCTTAAAAACAAAAACACCACACAAATGTATGGGGAGTAACCCAACAACAGAACCACATGCCTATTATCTAGCTTATATTTGTATCCCCAGCATTTATCACACTCTTAGTATTCATACATATACTGAACTTCTCTTACAGTCCTCTTATGGAAGACCAGGGAAGATAAAGTAGCCTAAGCCAGAAAGAAAATTATCAAGTAAAAGTAAAATGTCCATAACATGGTGAATGTCTGAAAATAGTACCTACCACTGATTGATTGCGTCCTCTATGCCAGTCTCCTTTGATGTGAGGAATGAGGCCTCACATCATTCTTATAAAGTAGTTACTTTCACCTCTAATGTAAGGTGAAAACTGGAGTTGCTTGTGCAAGGTGTTGCCACTCAACAGTGGTAGAACCAACATCACAAACTAGGCCTTGTAATGCCTAAGCTCTAGTCTAAACCGCTATGTAGAATGCCTCTCTTTCATCAACCTCAGCTACATGGACAACCATTATTTCATGTTTCAAAATTCAAAGCAAGGAAATCATTTTGTGTATGATTAGGCTAAATCTCTACAGTAAAAATGTGAATTTAAAATTCTTTGTACCCAAAGGAGGAAACATATTTAGGTTTCTTTGTTATTTCTCTTGTTATTATCATCTAGTCTTAGCTGTGAAAAGATAAAATACACAATGTGTCCAAGGTTAAACTTAGAAACTAATGGTAAAAATTAGAGCTGTTACGTTGAACATTGGTTATTAAGGTTCCAACACTCCAAAGTTATAGGATGGACTCTATGTATCCAATAAAGGTAATGCTGTATTTTAGGGGAAAACAAAACCCAGATTATGTAAAACAACTGACAAATTAAAAAAAGCATCCCAAGCTTGGTAAGTACAATAAAAACAAAACTTATAAAATATGGAATTGTACAGATAATATTCTTAATGTAAAATTATATATAAAAGGGCTTCAATAAAAGTCACAGCTAAGACTTAGAGATAGTCTTAGGTTCACTTTATGAGAAGGATGACAGTGGTGGATGAGGGCAAGTATCAGGATTATTTACTAAGGAAATACAAATTGTCACAATTAAAGCGAAAAAACAAAACAAATTACTCAACATATCTTCAGGCCTAGTTTTCTCAAGTATAGAAAGGTTATACATCAATATCTAGCCCATAGCATTTAATAGTAAGAGTAATAGCTAGCTGCCAACATTTATCAGTAAAATGAAGGTGGTAATATTACTTCTAGAATCATTGTGAGGGTCAAATATCTCTATTCTTGTATTTAAATAGTGTATCTAATAAAGCAGAACCTGATTGTTTATTCAAGTCAAACATCTCAAAAATTTTAACATTACAAAGGCCTTTCAGATATACATTTGATCTAAAATCTTTTGGGTAGCAGTCATTCACATAAATTAACCTACTCCTAAGAAAATAATGAACAAACATCATTAAAGCTCATTCAATTAAAACTATGTAGCAATGATGGAATCCTACCTTGTGTTTATGCCCAATACAACAAAATAACTTAAAGTCAAATTTTAAAAATAAAACTATGTTCTAACAAATGTATACACTTTTACATAGTAATTCTGACTTTGAATAGTTTTATCCAAGATCTAAGGTTTATTTCCATCTTACCTTTTTGGAGTATATATATAAGTTTGGTGTTCTGCCTGGGACTGGAATGCCAGCTTTAGTTAGTTTTATGAAATACTTCTGCACTCGGCTGGCAACCTAAGGAAACATGACAAGCCTTTCAACATAATGCCAAGACATGACAATACCTGAACAGATATTTTTGCACCATTTTGAAATTTATTCATCTAAGTGTATATGCTGTCCATTAAAATTTAAGTTTCTTGAAAACAGGTATAGAAGGTCCTTAAGGACTGTCAAATCTGGATTCACTGCTAAACGTTCTACACTTACTCATTCTATTTTATACCATCCTTTATTTACTTCCTCTCTACTGGATCATTCCCATCGGCATATAAGCACGTATAACACCTGAACAAGTTTTTTAAGTGAATATGTATGTGTATCTAAATGAATGCTAACAATTTAAAATTTATCACAAATCCAGATATAATTTTAAACTGCCAGCTAGCAAAGATACTTATATTCTAAAAATGTTTGATTTCAAAGCTAAATATTATCTTCAGCTTGTGAATAACCATGCCTATGTAACATAAAAACACTTACTAATATTGATGGGAATGTAATGGAGAAAACCGTGGTTTTTTTAGACAGACAACTGGCGAATACTAATTAAGGCCATGTCACAAATCTACTTCCACAGTCTAACCAAAAAAATACATAACTAGTTTTTATTTGTTAAATATTTATTAATGATCCAAAGCAGGATTATCTCAAGTTGTTTCTGAAATCACACAAAAATGTACAATGCTAATTTTAAAACCTTACATCCTATAGCACTCTGTAGCTAAAAATAATGCTGCAGATCTGCTGCTATCAGCTGCGTTATTCTTCATTTAAAAACTATCAGAAACGTACCAACAACATGGGCCCATCTCAATTACCTGCTTTGCTGTCCTATTGCCTAGTTCATCTGCTATCTTCTGCCAGCGTCGAGATTCTACTTCTTCAGGTGGGTATTTCAGAAGTAGCTGTTCCAGCTTTTTCTACACCAAATCCAAGACCACATTTAAGAAAGTTTAACATTGAGTTTCTTAAAAAATACATTCACATTTCATTTTAAATTACATTATCTCCTCACCAACTTCGGCAGGTAGGAGCTAGAAATCCTCATGGTAAAAAAAATTTCTCATAAGCAATTTAAGGACCTCACAGGGAAAATGAGATTAGAGAATAAACCTACAGAAGACCTTATAAAGATTTTCTATTTACATCAGTAAAAAAGATGGCACAAAAACATTAATTAATTAGTGTTTACACATCTTGGTTTTTTCCATTGGCCATCTTTCTTGCTGGGCTTGAGGTTAGGCTCACCTCTATACAACTGACAAAAACATACGAATTCGTTTGGATTAGGCAGAAAAAAGACTTTTCCCTCCTTTGTGTGGTCCTCCATTTAAATACCTGATTTTAATCTTCTGACCCATTCCTATATTCTCCCACAGTCCTAAAAAAATGCAGAGTAATCTAGATGTTTTGAATAAAGATTCTTAAGCTTTTCGTAAACCCATTACAGCTTGGGGTTAATCCTCATGAGAGACAGAAATGTGCCTGAAACCTTATCCCACAAACAATCCTAGTTACAAGGCAAAATGTAACAGAGCACTCTGACCTGGCTTTGTCAGCTTCCCACCACACCCAAAACCAGAATTCACTTTGAGGCACAGCTTGACTTGGCCCCAGGTTTTTCTCTCTCTCCCAAAACTACATTATAAAAACTTTATTCTATCCAGTTTCTCTTTTTTCCCAAAAAATGTTTAGTCCTCACCTGAGGACATTTTTCCCCCACTGCTTTTAGAGAGAGAGGAGATAGGCGAGAGAGAGGGAGGGAGAGAGAAATACCAACTGGTTGCCTCCCAAGCGTGCTCAGACCAGGAACTGACCCCGCAACCTTGTGGTTACAAATGACACTCTAACCAACTGAGCCACACTCTTTCAATCTCCCTCCCAAAATTCAGGTTCCTTCTTTAAAAATCATCCCCAAACAGGATTTCATATATTTTCAAAATCCAAAATTCCTGAAGTGTGCGAAAGGTATACAGAAAGAAGTTCAAATATTTTAAATGCATGGTAAAGAGGGATTATATACAATAAAATATACTTTATTCATAATACTGGTTCTAATTGTAACATTTTTTTTAACTCACACTATTTAAAAATATCTACCTGTTCTTCAACAGTCCACAACTGATTGAAGGTTTCAGGTTTGGTGTCATCACACAGACGTCCTCTTATCATCTGCGTATAAAGCAAGGCTTTTGTCAAAGAGAAAAATAACAAATGACGACTTTCCCTGATATAGCCAAATAACACAAATTATGGAAACTTACTAATTTCAAAATGTTTTAATAAATTTGGTTTGTAAATGTGTATTTTATTGTTTAGAAAATGTTTACATTCCTTTAGTTCATTTGGATTTATGAAATAAAACTACTGTATGAAGCATATTACACATATTACTCATTTAATTCTTACAACCCTACAACACAGGGAATATTCATCCTATTTTACATAAGTCACAAGTGCAGCTTGGAGACCTTAATATATACTGTGGCATCTGAAGTTCCACAACTAGAAGGGCTGGAGTCGGGATTCCAACCCAGGCCTCTATTAACTTTAAAGTTCATTCCCTGCTATCTTTGGTGAACGACTGCTTGAATTTTAAGAATGCTATAAATCACCAAAATATTAAAACAGTTTGTCTACAATTCAAATTTTCCTACCAAGCACTATATACTGCTTACTTGAGGACGACTGTTGGAGCCTTCCGGACCATCACTCAAAGGCAGCACTGAATAGGAAAGGGACTCTCCATCCTTCTTGGAATCTGAAGGACTTTTTGGTCGAGCAGGTAAACCTACTAAGAAAAAGACCGTGTGTGGGAATACTGAAGCAAGATTTTGCCAGATATTTCTCTACTCAAATTCTTGTATCCTTTCTTACCTTTATCAAAAACTAGCTTAACTCTCCTAGTATGTCTTTTACGATTTTTAAATTCTCTTTCAAAGTTCCCAAGGCTATTGGTATATTGGTCCCATACAATTTCCGGCAATTGAACAACTCTCTGTGGATATGGAAGCCCTATATCAGCCTGGAAAAATAAAATAAGATAATCTAAATTTAATTCAAGAAATTATCAACCATTGCCAAATTTCAGATGACTCCAAATTAAAATCATCAATTGCGCATTTCTGGTCAGTGCTGAAATCCAATAGTCAATGAAGTTATGATAATATAGTCTAAATATTAAATGGTAAAGTAATAGCAATAAAAAGAATTAACAGACTATAAGCACTCTTTTTAGAGCTCTAAAGCTGAACTCTATTGTCACATTGTACATTATCGCTAACACACTTTAAGGATAACTCGCAAAGAAAACTTTTTATGTTTAAGAACAGCATATGAAATGTTTGACTGCAAGTTTATTTTAAACGTACCATCATGAATTATTTTCGCAATATGTACCTTCACCACATGTAAAGAAATTATGACATTTCGAAAATCAAAATTACACCTTTAATTTACTTGCAATTCAATTACCTCACCAACCACTTTTAGAGAAGTCATTGGTTCAGTTGTCATAATTACTACAACTAGGTCACTATGATCAGTATCTTTTAATAGGGATTTGGGTTATATAAGCAGATGCATTTGTTGGTACTCATAGAATGGTAATTAAGATTTGTGAATTTCACTGTATAAAAACTTCACCTTTGTAAAAGTTTAAAAAAGAATTTAAGTTAATATGCATTCTATAGTGTTTTGGTATGAAATTAACATGATTGCCATTTTGAAATACATCAAAAGCATTCTATCTCAAAATAAGATGGAATGGCGGATTGAAGAATTGATAGTTATGTGACTAATGCAAATACAGTAAAATGGCAATGGCAGAATCTAGGTGGTGAATATGTGTGTAGTAATTAATTATATCTTCAATGTTTTTGTGCACTTAATATTTCTCATAATAAAATATTAAGGAAAAATCAGGCCATAAATTATACAACTAGAAAGCAAAATCCACTTTGTGACACAGAACTCTTAATTTTTATTTTGCTTATGACATATTACATTATCATCATCATCATTAGTACCTTTAAGGTTCCACTTCTGCAAAATTATAGTGTCTTTTAAAGTTAACAGTGGTTACATCAAAGAAAGCTACTAAGCCATAAATGTTCCCTGCATGCTATATAGTAATATATAACCTAAGTTTCCTCAATTTTAATGAGGAGTTTTTAGGTGTCCACTACAACAGATCACATGTCAACAACTTAACAGGGTAAACCTAAAGAAAACAAATTAAGAATACATTAGTAAACACAGAAAAATAAGAACCAAACATCTAAAGTAAATCCAGTAAAAAAATTGTTTCCAAGGAACTAAGTCTGTCACAATTACTAAAGTATCTGAATTTAATATACACCTATACATTTTTTGTACCAAGTTCTTACAATGGTCTATGTCACATCTATTTCTGAGATAAACTGAACAGAAATTCAGTTCTAAACTGAACCTGGATTAATGCTGTAATAGCTGTGTATGGTGCCAAGTGGGTGCTGGAAATAATGGGGAACCTTTGTAGAGTGTGTGATTGTCTAGCCACTGTGCTATTATACCTGAAGTTGATACAAAATAATATTATATGTGAACTGTAATTAAAAAAATAAAATTTTTTAAAAGAAAAATACATTATAAAGAGGAATATTTTAATTTAATTCAAGTACATTAAAATAGTAACATTGTTTTGTGACGTGTATTTTGTATGTAAATGTAAAATTGAAGATAAAAATATAGTGCAAAGAATGAGGAGCAGGTAAATGGAATTTTACTGCTGTTAAGATTCGTACATTTTATGTGAAGTATAATAACATTACTTCTAAGTACATTATATTACTTGGAAAATGGATATGGAAATCCTCAAAACAACATTGAAAACAATATAAAGAGGGATGTTAAAAGAACTAAAATCAAATGTTAAAAAAAATTATCTAAAACAAGGTAGGATAAGAGGAAAAGTACACAAAACAAAACAAAGTAGATGGAATAACGAGAAAACACGTAACAAGATGGTATTGGTAAATGGACAAAACACTTCAATTAAAATGCATAGTTTGGTTTAAAAAACAATATACCCTGGACTACTGCTCAGCAACAAAGAGGAATGAACTACTGATATACATAACAGCTTCAAAGAACATGAAGGGAACTTTACTGAATGAAAAAAAATTCAAATCTCAAAAGCTACACACAGAATAGTTCCATTTATGTAATAGTCTTAAAAATACAGTTATAAAAATGGAGAAGAGATTATTGACTGGTGGCCAGTAGTTAAGGACTGGGAGGAGAAAGGGTCATTGCTGGGAAGGAGCAATACCAGGAAGTCCTGTGGTGACAACTGATGTTGTCAAGCTTGATGTGGTGGTGGTGGTGGTGGTGGTGGTGGTTACACAAAGCTACACACATGATGAAATTACACAGCAGCACACGTACAAATTTGAACACACGTAAAACTGGAGATACCTGAATGAGCTCCATGAATTGCACTGATGTTATTTTTCTACTATTGATACTTTATTATATTAATGTAAGATGTTAATATTGGGAAACACTGGCTGAAGGGTTCACAGAATCTCCCTGTAAATTTAGAATTATTTGAAAGTAAAAGGTTGGAAAAAATCAGGACCCAACTAAAAGCTATCTCCAAAACATGACTTTGAATATCTCACAGAAAAATTGAAAATAAAAAACTAGCAATGTTTATGCTATGCAAAAAGGTAGCACTAGAAAAACTTCAAGAAAAAAGATTATTACTGGAGATGAAAAGGGACATTTCATAATGAAAATGGATCTGTTCATGAAGAATACATGAAGTCCTATGTATATGCACCTTAGAACAAAACTGAGAAACAGAGAAATCACAACTACAGTTGGGGATTTTAACACCCCTCACTATAAAATTTATGCAGTCACAAAAAATTTTAAGTTAAAGAAGATTTTAACAATGCTATGAAACATATCTATCAAATCAATATAGAACAGTATATTCTTTTAATCAACACTGTACTGGAGGTTCAAACCAGGGCAATAGGCAATAAAAGGAAATAAAGGAATAACGTATGGATGGAAATAAAGAAGTAAAACTCTCTTTATTCCCAGGCAACATAATCTTCTACGTAGAACATCCGAATCTATAAAAAGCCTCTGAAAACCAGTAAAGAGAAGGTGGAATCACAGGATCCAAGGCCAATATGTACAAATCAATACCATTTTTTATGCTAGTCAAATATAGAGATTCCACTTAAGATACTGGTTATAAATAGCATCAAAAAATAATGTTAAATGTGGCCCTGGCTGGTGGCATAGTGGATAAGGCGCCTGCCTGTGAACCCAAAGGTCACTGGTTCGATTTCAGTCAGGGCACATAACCTGCTTGCAAGTCAGGTCTCCAGCCAGGTCTGTAGCTGGAGGCAGGTGAAAGGCAACCATACATTGATGTCTCTCTCCCTCTCTCTCTAAAAACAATAAATAAATTTTTTTAAATGTGAAATGCTTAGGGATAAAAACAATATGTTTAAATCACTGAAAACTACACATTACTAGGAGAACTTACAGAACTAAACAAATGGAGAGATACACTGTATCCATGGACTGAAAAAGAAAAAAAACTTAAACCTGGAAATGTAGAACCAGTTGATAGCAACTGCACACATTTCTATCTAGCAAATGTGCCTAACTACCTTCTGTCCATACAAAAGCATGCATAAATTTAAGGTAAATCAACTTTTATTAGTATTCACCATTTTGATACCATCTGTTTGAGTCAGATACATTTTAAGTAATCATTATGATGCTATATCTTCTTGCAAAGGCAAACTGTTTAATAACAGCAATGCTGAATCAATAAACACCTTATTGGGCATGCTATAAAAAGGAAGATGCCATAGGGTTTTGGAAATATTAAAAGTTTTAACAAATCAATACACAGATTCTACATCCATTAAGATATTCATTGTTTTTAATGCATACAGTGAAAGAAATGTTTCCCAAGTAAATATTATAGCTAGAAAAGTCCAAATAATAAATACATCTAAATGAAATAAAGTCCCCAGGGCTTTAACTAGCTTAATAACTGGTAAATAATTTTTTTAATTTATATGTATCAATGAGAGAGTGCATGCACACAAAAGAGAGAGAGAAAGAGAGAGAGAGAGAGAAAGAAAGAGAGAGAGAATGAGCAAGCAAGGGAGCATCAGTTGGTTGCCTAGTGCACAGGAACAATCCCACAACCTAGGTATGTGCCCAGACCAGGAACTGAACCTGCAACCTTTCAGTGTATGGGATGACACTCCAATCAACTGAGTCACAAAAGCCAGGAGTACTCATTAATCACCTTTGTGTGGGTACCTAATAACTACACTAAAGTTGTCATACTGAACAGGCTAAGTTTTATTTTTCTTTTAGGTAAAGAAAAGAATTCTTTGTCCTAGTTTTTCAGTTTTAATCTTTTCACACAATGCTGGTTAATATTATGCCTCTCAGATTTATTGAACAATTAGTGGGTCCCTAATTCAATATAAACACTATGGCAAAATGGTACCTCTAGATTAGCTCCATATTTACATACCAAAAAAACTAGTATAAAAAGTTGAATCACTTTCACATGGTTAACTGTTAACTATGAAAGCTCTGTTTTAAGGAAAACAGAAAATTATTAAGAATTTACAGTAAAATAAAGTACATTTCAAAATTAAGTAAAATTTATACCTCTGCCTCATGAACTAGTTTTTGTTTTTGTTTTTATCACCATTGTTTTCCAGCTCACTATGTTGAGTTACAAAAATAACTCAAAGCTAAAGGAATTAATATATCTTGAAGGTATTTTGTTTTGTTTTTTTTTCCTTTTCTTTTCTTTTAAACTTCACAATCCTAAAGTCAGGAGAGCAGAAGAAGGAAAATACTCTAAGATGGAGAAAGTAAACAGGAAGATCATAAACTGGCTAGGGAATAGAACATTAAGTTCCTGTATGAGCATCCAAATAAAGTTCCTGGCTATTTTCACTGAGATATTTTATGTATATTTGATGGGGGTAATGGAAGGCAGTATTCTGCTTTCAGTAGTATGGTTAATTATAGAAGACGAAAAAAATTAAACATTTTAAAAAGCATATACCACATAAAAAAAGTTATTACAAAATATACCTCAATAAATCTTATAAAGTGTTCAATATATACCTTCTTCTGGAGTTTTTCCACAAATCCAATGGGGTTTTTTAGCGCTTCTCTCTGGTGTCTGCTTAAACTTTCAAGGTCCTGGACTGCTTGAGAGCGCTGGGCCTCCAGTACAGCAATCGTCTGTAACAGTCTCTGGTAACTATAGAAACAAAGAAAACTACCTCACTAAAATGTTCTAGTAAAAACAATAAATAAAAACTGCGTTCAAGCCATAATCTACTATTAAGTCACACAGTCTTTTTAAAGTTACCTGAAAGAGTTTAGTAAAACATATTACTGGTAATAAATGAGGTCTTCCTGAATTACGAAGTACCTAGTCAGAAAATATCAGTTAGAGAAAGCAAAGCCTTATTCCCCCATTTTTTAATTCTTGAAGCTGAACAAGTATAGAAAATAAGAAACTATTTTGACTTTGCAAGCATCAAAGTCATCAAGAAACTGCTAAATGAAAAAAATAAAAATAAAATACAACCATGAGATTTTAGCACTAGGAGTGATCACCAAATTCAGCCTCTCTGTTGTACTCTACTGGAATAAGGAATCTGAGGTGCATTTTCTTGCTAAGAATTACAGGAAATTGTCACATAATTTGACAAGACCTTATGTATCATGCTTTTCATTTGCTCTACTATACCTGTCGATTTCTAAGTATTAAATATTTTCTTTCTTTTTTAAGATTTATTTCTACAGAGAGGGGAAGACAGGGAAGAAGAGAGGGACAGAAACATCAATGTGTGAGAGAAGCATCAATCAGAAATAAGAATCAATTGGTTGCCTCCCCCCGCCCCCCCCAGTATGGGACCTGGCCCATAACGTAGGCATGTACCTGACTGGGAATTATACCAGAGAACTTTTGGTTCACAGGCCAGCGCTCAATCCACTGAGCCACACCAGCCAGGGCAGGTACTAAATATTTTTAAAGATGGGCCTTAAATATATTTTTTATTCCCATTCCTACAAAAATCCATGTAGCACAGCTATCAATTTTATCCACACAAATCTACTTAATACCTGTCGTTATTCTGAAATCTCAGTATAGTACATGTGTACTAATCAATTCCTCCCCTCCCACATTAAGCTGTCTTGCCTCTCTGACTATAAGATCTAACTTTACATACAGACACACGTGTAAACTTGACTCAAAAGCCCTGAATGTTCAATTTATTTTGCAAAAAGAATCAAGAAAAAGTCACTTCAAGTTCACTTCAAAATAAGTGATTTAAGTCCTTCAAGTATTAATGAAGCATTAATTAATACCTCATGAATTACTATTAATTTTCTTTATGACTTAAATAAATTTCATCCTTTGTCCCACTAAACTGTAAACTTCACAATGGCAAGCACATCTGAAAAGTCCACTGTTTTGTTCATCCAGTGTGCAGTACACTCCCCAGCAGAGATGTGCGATAAATATTTTTGAATGAATAAATGGACAGATGGTCTGTGCAATCAGAAAATATCCTGAATCTAGCCCTGGCTGGTGGCTCAGTGGATAAATGCTGGCCTGCGAACCCAAAGATCACTGGTTCAATTCCTAGTCAGGGCACATAACCCTGACTAGGTTGCAAGCCAGGTCTCCAGCTAGGTCTGTAGCTGGAGGCAGGTGAAAGACAACCATACATTGATGTTTCATTTCCTTTCTTCCTCCCTCCATACCCTTCTCTCAAAAAATAATGAATAAAGTGTTTTTTAAAAAATAGAGAAAGAAGTATCCTAAATCTTTCAAGTTCAGAAGTCAGCCAACTAGCAAAAATTTCAAAGGTAAAAACATTGTAGTTTGAGGTTCACAAACAGCATAACATCAACATGACATCAGAACACTTTATCAACTCGCTGTCCAACACGTCTTATTTTTATTGTCAAGTCCTCTATTAACTAATCCTTGATGAAATGTTCAATAATTAAGATTAAAAACTGCCAGCACTTGGTGTGGCTTGAGCACTGACCTGTAAACCAAAAGGATTCCCAGTCAGGGCACATGCCTGGGTTGCAGGCCAGGTCCCCAGTTGGGGGCGTGCAAAAGGCAAGCACACATCAATGTTTTTTTCACTCTCTCCCCCTCCCTTACCCTCTAAAAACAAACAAACACAAACCTTTTAAAAAAAAAAAAAAAAAAAAACCCTGCTAGCATGGAAGGGAGAGACTCCTCTCAAGCTAGAGATACTTCACTAAAAGTTAGAACTCAGCTGGGAAGCATGGCTGTGCTAAGTCACTCCTGGGTGAGTCACAGAGGTGAGGTTCAAGCAAAGTTCACTAAGCCCGTTTGTCTGAGGTACATGGAGTGTACAAATCCTGCCTCTGCTGGCTGTTTTGACCAAGCAGACTCACCCAGCTTCAATATTAGGGTGATGATAATAAGCTGAGTCCTAGAACCTATCCTCTCTATAATATTCTTAATTGCTATATTTCACCTCTAGGACTTCTACCCTGCTAGCTAAGTAACCAAAGACTTGTCAGAGTATCTCTATTATGATGAATGATCCCTGTTTTAAATGAGTTGCACACTTCTGTACCATCAATATAAAAATGATTGTGCACATATTCAATTTCAGCAACTGCTGAAAGCATAGTAACTATCTGTAAGGAATAAAAATACTAGTATTATGGAAAAAAACAAGCAGAGGCTTGGTAAAAGTGCAACATCCAGTTATTGACAGTGGGAAGAAAAGCCTTATCTGAAGCCAATAAATTTTAGCTATTTTTACTGTATATAAGTTATTCCACAAAATTCTGACTTTAAGTAAAAATTCCAAGAGATGACAAAGAAAGCTTCACTTTTCAACCCCCATTTTGCTTCTCCTTAATCAAAATAAAGTGATTATCAGGTTGAAAAGTCTAAGATAAACAATGGTAAAGATTTAAGGTCCAGAATACATGAGAAGACTAATAAATAAAACAGTGAATTCCAGACTTCTGGCTCAGCTCATTTGAATTATTTCCTCAAATACTCAAAGACTTTATCAGTAAGACTACCATACACACCCCTATCCAGAAATGGAAGAAATCATTAAAAACTTGGGGAACATCTCAACTACTGGAAGCTAATCCAGGTATCAATCAAGACAAGATTCATTTTTTTATTAATTCAATAATTATTTACTAAGAGAAGATATTATTTATCCTAAAAACTTAGCAATTACCATGATAAATCAGGCTTAGGTATATAAATAGGGGAGCAACAATTACACCAGAGAAGGAGAAAAGGAATTAGATGGGAATGAATGAGACAGGATTGGCCATGTGTTCCAGCTAGAAGGTGGGTATGGAAAGTCCAACGCATTAGTCTGTCCTCTTTTTGTATATGTGAATTTCTCCACAGTAAAAGAAAATGTCAACAGTAGTCCACATTAATGGAGGTCAAGACCACTGTACTCTTCCTGGGCGGGTAAGATCACACC
This sequence comes from Noctilio leporinus, assembly GCA_004026585.1. NCBI lineage: Eukaryota > Metazoa > Chordata > Mammalia > Chiroptera > Noctilionidae > Noctilio > Noctilio leporinus. The sequence goes on from PVIW01004345.1 coordinate 61,456, forward strand.
TGCTACTGTAATTAGCTCTGGTTTGAGACAAACAGGCTCATGAACAGGTAAGACAGATGAGAAACTATGTTGTTTGCATGGAGAATAATACAATTATAAATCATATTATAGGAACAAACCAGCATGTACTCACAACTGTAACCCTACTTTTGCCACACCCTATATCCCATTATTATATTTTAAGTGTAATAACTCAATTCTCACAGATTTATAAGCTGAAAAAACATTACCCTTATTTACAAGAAACCAGGGCACACATTAAGAAACTTGCCTAAATCAGACCAGCCATTTATTGTGAGGAATGGTAAAAGACTCAGAATATTTAGCCAAGAAATGAAACCCTCCAACAGAAAATGATTTCAATCATTACTTAAGATGCCACTATGTGGAAAAGAAAATAGACTTGTTTTATAGGACACAAAGGGTTAGACCAGAATCAAATTGTGATAACTTCACAATACAGGAAAAAAAAAAAAGCTTGTCTCAGTCAAAACCAGTGAAAGTTGGCAAGATGGCACCCAACCATCCATAGGTGTTTGTACAAATATTTAAAAAGTACCTATGCACTAAAAGAATCCCCAGACTCTGTAATTACAGCATAATATGCTACTTTCACTTTTGATACTCATAAACAAAGAAAACAAAATAATTTTTTAAATGTATATACTTTTTACATGGATGCAAGCATAGTTATATTCAGCTTACCTCTGGCAAATAGTTACTCATTTTATTTCAAGTCTTAAACATAAAATAAGACCACTTTAGCTTTTGTATTATGGAATTATATTTGGATAAAATACAAATATTCAAGTCTACGTCTATTTTCACTACTTCTCATTATCCAAGTCCTCCTGAATTCTTTATTCACTTCTGTGAATATAAAAACATTTATATGAAAGCATATATAGGTTACAATCCTGATGAAGAGAATACCAAGGAATTTGCAATCTAGAAGTTTAATTTTGCTGTCTAATTTCTAGGCAGTATTACTACATACACTCTAAGGGAAGGTAGGAGGGTAAGATCTATTTTTAACCAAATCAGAACCAAGAAATCAGCTCTTCATTTCTGTTATAAAAATAAGTCTGGCCTGCAAACCCAAAGGTCACTGGTTTGATTCCCCAGCCAGGGCACATAACCAGGTTGCAAGCCAGGTCTCTGGCCAAGTCCATGGCTGGAAGCAGGTAAAAGGCAACCACACATTGATGTCTTTCTCCCTCTCTTCCCTCTCTCCCTTCCCTCTCTCTAAAAAAGTAATCTTTAAAAAAATAATAATAATAAGTCTTAAGGTTAAGTAGCCTATGTAATCTTAAAAAAATAGTCAAGTAAACATTTTTAAAAATCCAGGCTGATCCATGGCTGGAGGCAGGTGAAAGGCAGCCATACATTGATATCTCTCCCCCTCTCTCCCTTCCCCTCCCTCTAAAAATAATAAATAAAATCTTTTAAAAAAATCAAAAAAAAAAAAAGAAAGAAAGAAAGAAAAGAAAGAAAGAAATGAAATGGGAAAAAAAAATCCCTATTCTGGATCAGGGATCTACAACCTATGGGTCACCTGTTTTTATAAATCATGTTTATTGGAATATAGCCACACTCATTTGTTTACATAGTACCTAGGACTGCTCTCCAGTTGCCATGAGTGAAGTATGTGCATAGTGGAGTTGATCCCCAAAGCCTAAAATATTATTATCTGGCCCTTTAATAGATGCAAATATTTAAGACTGTGGATTATATCATTTTATCCTATTAATGCCAAACTGCTGGGGTATAATAACGTACTTAAGTTTATGCAGGATAACATCCTTGTGTTTAGGAGATATGCACTAAAGTATAAGGGTGGTGTGTCCACAGCATACCTGAAACTGTCTCAACAAAAAGAAGTTTCAAAGTATATGGGGTGAGAAGGAGGATAAGGGAAAACAGAAGTCAAATATTACACAATGTTCAACTATTAACTGACTAACATAGCTTAAGTGCATACAAATACTTTCAACTTTTCTAAGTGTTATAACTTTCTTAGGTAAAAACTGCATAATGGAGAACCTATTCATTAGTGCTTTGCTACTGGAAATGAGCAGCTTGATCATCTTATGACTACGGACCTTGATCAAACATACTGAAGAAAACTAGAGGACGTAAGATGACATGAGAATAAATGTGTAAGTTTAATTCCACTGTAAGAAAAGGGCAGAAAAACTTACAACCAGAAGAGTTAACCAATGTTTTCACCTATGTGCACATGTACACAATGGAACACCTGAATGCACTGGTGAGAAGTAAGACGAACAGCAAGACATAAATGGTATTTCATTTTCAACAGGCCAAAACTATGTAGTGAATTGGTTCTAAAGAATAAAATCAGGCCACTCGTTTGTTATAATTATTCTACCCTAGCAATTTACCAGTGTAAAATAATTTAGGGGAAACAATGCCTCAATCTAACCATACCATCATTTTAATCAAGTGTGATTATTTCTTTCTACAAAATACTGAGTTAATTAGGTACATACATGATTAAGCAGAAATTATTTTTGAGTAGCAAATACATTTTAAAAATTTGGTGAAATAGGAACTGTATAATTGATTTTTTTTTCATGAAGGGTTTCAAACACTGAAACTACAGAATCTATAAATTCACTAATTCACTGTAAATTCATAATTCACAAATTGTCTCTCACTCTCTTGTGAAAATGAAGTCATTAGAAGGTGACTAAAAAGCTTTTTATAATATTCTATATTAAGAGAAAAACTAGTATCGCAGCTTCTGATAATATATGCCTTTCCAGGTATAAAGCTCAACTCTGTATTAAAATTAACTAAAAACGCTGAATTAAAATCAAGAAAACACATGTATTTGTTCATTTTAAAAGCATGGAAAAGTCAGTAATACACAAATTTTTTTATTAACAGGCCAAAATCTAAATGAAGGCATATACCAAGAATGACCAAATAGAGCGCAAAACCGCTTTGGGCTTGAGGGCAGGTGTGGCCGCACTTCACTGGGCCAGGGAACAGAGGCGGAGCCACCAGGGCCTGTGGTCTGGCAGCGGACAACCTTCCATCAAGCCGCAACCCCACCCCTCACTGCTATCCCGCAGGAGAGCAGCTCTGGAACTGAGGGAAAATACGGACAAAATTTCAACCATAGAAAGCTGTTACCACAAGACAGTCCTTCTAGGTACCTGCTGCCCCGTATCCTGTGAGCTGGATGGCCTAAAAGACTAAAGCCATGACTATAGTTGAAAGCAGTGCTCATGAGCTAACACAACACTGTCATCCCCCGCCAAGATACGCACAGAAACAAATGCAATTTTCCTGGAGAACATCTCCATTGTAGGCCCCCAAGATAACCAATGAGAAATTTCCCAAAGGAAGTGAACAGCTCACATTTAAAATTACCAAGCGTACAAGAAAACGAGACACAAAGAATCAAGAATAAAAGACAAGCTTGAAAATAACTACAGGGAATAGGAAGCTACAAAAACTGAGTATGAAGCTTTGAAAAGGAAACAAATTCAAATTTATAGTACAATTAAAATGAAAAGCTCAAAGGAAACAAATTTCCACTTCCTAAAAATGTAGGCAAATTCAGAATAAATCTTTCATTAAAGACAAGCTGAAAAAAATATGTAAAATCTATTAAAAGCATCAAAGAACTAAGAAAATCATGAGGTATTACCAAGTTAAGATCCATGAGAAGATGGAAACCAGAAAGTTAAAGCACTTCTGGGGGCACTTTTGCCCTAGAACAATTTACTTACCCAGAAAAAGCAGCTGAGAGGCTATGCAATGTTTTCGACAGCTTGAAATAGTAGATCAAAGTTGGAGTCAAGGGTTAACCAAGGGTAAAGGCCCCTGGAATCCCATTTATGCTTTCGCTTGGGATCCTTAGGGCTACACCCTAAGAATAATGTGAACAGGAAGTCGACAGCTCTCTCAGAGAGCAATAGAATACCTACCTCAGTTTGTAATTAATAAAGCTGAACATGCACATATGTAGACATCCCACATATAGGTATGTAACCTTAAGAAACTCTTGAATATACACAGCAAAATACGGCAGCCTTATTCATAACCCAAACCCAGAAATAACCCAAACAAATGTCCATCTAAGCAGAATGGATAAACTGTGGCATAGGTACACATCAGAACACTGTAGAGCAATGAAAACAAACACCTATTTATATTAACATAGATCAATATAAAAAACACAATGTATCACAAAAGATGACAAGCAGTCTTGTTCAAATACTTAACTCTTGTTTAGGGACATGAGCATAGGTGGTTAATCTTACAAAATAGCAAAGGATAACTGTGAAAAAGTAATAGTGGTTTGGCTATCTTTGAGAAGAGGAAGAGGGTGTAACTGAGGAACTATTCATTGGGAACTTCAGGAGAGTTGTTAATTGTTATTTCATAACCTGGATTGTGGTTAAACAATTATAAGCTGTTTGATTTCATAATTATTGTATTATCTGTATATAAATATTACTGTCAAATGCATGAAGTATTGCACAATTTTTTAAAAAGGGAAAATTTTCAAGGAAGTAAATCTTATAGGGAGATCACTTCTATTCTTTTAGAACTTGAGATTCACATAGGAGTCCTGGCTCAAGTCTCAGCTCTATCAGCAACTAACTATGGGACCTTAGTCAAGTCATTAGACCCTGGGTCTTAGCTTCCTCCACCATGAAGTGAGACTGGGCCAAAGAAGTGAGTGCAAAAAGCTTTTTTTTCAATGTGAAACATTTCAGAATTGTAAGACATTTGTTCAATTTTGGTCACTCATTACTATACATTCTTCCTGAGTTAAAAATAGAATCACTTTATATTGTGTACATAAATACAGCGTTAAATCACTATTTTCTTCCTAAGAGCTGAATTTATCAGCTCTGCCCATAGTGAGTATTCCAAGTAACTGCTCTCAGAGAGGAAAAGTATTTAAAAAGATCCAAGGGATTAAGTTTCTCCTACTTCACAATGTCTACTCAAGACACATTAATGGCTTTTCTCTCACAGAGATGTCTTCCGAAAAGCAATTACCTGGAATATAATGGCCGTGGTCTGTAAAGGGACTGGCTGTTCCCTGGTTCGCTGAATAGCATACTTCCTGAAGGCAAGAATGATATCCCTCTGGATTTTAAAATGTAGGCCTTGTCTGTTTTATTATATTGTGCAATCCTTGAGAGGAAAGCCATTTTTCTATTTCTTTAATGCTGCCCCACAGCATGTTAAGGTTCAAGAGACACACAGATAAAACAAACCACCACCACAAAAGAAAACAGAAGCTAGTTATTTGGACTTTTCAATGGTTAAACAGCTGCATATAGCACACTTTAACATACCTAAAGAACCCACAAGAACACAAGTACAAGTATGTGGGTTCTTTAGGTATGCTAAAGCTACATACAGCCTCAATCCTTTTAAAAACTTAAGACTTGGATGGACACGTAAGAGGAAAACACATACCAAATTCATGAAACTGAGGATAGCAAATACTATAGATAAAATAAAAACCAGTATTAAAAATAACAAGCATGCTAGAATACCAGACAAGATGAAATATAATCACATAAACAAAAAAACTAAAACTGAACCACAAAACCACCAAACAAGTACAGGATGGCATGAACTGGCAAGTTCATGTGCCTTAACAGGAACAAAAAATTGTGAGCCTCCTAGCTGATCCTAAGTTCAACTGGACGTTAAAGTGAAAGTGGCTCCTCCAAAATATCTAATGTTATTGCATAAACACATTCAAACACCAATCATACTCACTGCACATAGGACTTCCTCAGCCATTCTGACAGATACCAAGTATTATCAACATGCAGCCCCACACTCAAAATCAATACAATTCAGGTAAGAGGGTGTGTATGTGGACAGTATATTCGCAGTTGCTTATTTAAATATTAACAAGAAAGTTTACAAAATTCCTCATCCACTCCTAAAATTTACAAGAATTATAATGATTAAGATTATTATGAAATGGCATGTAAAATTTAACTAACCTCAAAGAGTACATATAGTAGGCTATGAACAAAGTGATCATTCCAGAAATATCCAAGCAGTATTTCTCACAGAAAGTAAAAACCAAGTTAAATCCTGAAAAATATATGATATTTCAACAGGAAAGGTGAAAGAAGGTTAAGACATACCAGGTAGAATAAACAGTGCCAGGAAAAGTACAGAGGCAGCTTACGTTGATACAAGTTGAAAAGTTGTGCCAGTATGAAGAAAATAGAGAATAAAGGCATGATAAGAACACAAAAGTCTTTAAATGGTACTATCAAGGACTATAAATCTGATGGGACCAAGAGATAAGGGTTCTAGTCCCATTTTGACAAGCCGTGGTCAAGACCAAATCAGGCCTTCAGTTTCCTCGTCTACAAAAGGAGTCTCTAAAATAACTTAGGAAAAAAAAAATCAAAACAGTTTAAAGAAATGTAATGTAAACAAATCACTTTCCACTTCTGGAATCCCCAGAAAGTACAGCTTGTACATACATATTTAAAAAATTTAAAATCCCACAGATTATTCTGAAACAGGCCCTGCATAAAGAAGTACCACCGTAATGAAATGGGGGGCAACTTCCAAGTTTTGAACAAAAATGACATAAGAAAATACCTGCATCTGGATGGCTAACGTGGCCGCAATGGGTAAGATAAACTTAAAGAGATGAAAATGGCAATGGAAACAATATAGAAAGCTATGTAGCTGATGTTTAAGATTACATTCTGTTGCCATCTTCAACAATGAAGTGTACCCAGAAGTTGTTAACCACCTAGAGTCCTGAAAAGCAGAAGCTAAGGAGAACATTATTAAAACTGTCTTTAAGATATGAGAGGCTGCTATATAGAAAAGGGAACAGCCATACATTCCAAGTTGTCCCAAAGTCAAACTTGCATCACTGAGCAGAAGTTTTAGGAAGGAATCTGAGGATTAATACAAGGAAGGATTTCATAATATAGTGAAATCCTTGTCTCTAGGTAAGTTCAAATGCACACCGAAGATCACCATCAAAGGATGATACAGGGGCATTATATTAGGTGGAATTTTGAACTAGATTTCCATTAATTTCAAAAGTTTCTTTGGGTACTAGAAAGAGCATTTAAAAATAAATTTATTCAGTCTAAAAAGGCTGCATATGTTATTATTTCAATTATGTTTTATAAATGTAAGACTATAGAGACAGGGAAAAAACAGTAGTTCCTAGAAGTTGGGTAAAGGACAGAGGGTGGAATATATGATGCAAGGGGGATTCCTTTATACCAGTGAAATTAATCTGTATGACACTATCATGTTGGATATATGACATTAAACATTTGTCAAACCATAAACTTTAAAGCATAAAGAATGAACTTTAATGTATGCAAATTTAAAAAAATCATTTAAAAGGTTAGGGGATCCTAGAAAGGAATGTGACACAAAGATTTAACTGGATTATAAATGTAGGAAACCACTTCACCGAGTAGTACAAGGAAAAGATTCTAATCTAGGTTACTGTGGAAATGAGTGGCACCCCTAAGAGTAAGGTCCAAAGAAACTGCATGTAAAGCAGTATTTCTAGTTGACACAGTAGTTTCCCACAACAGCAGGAGTTAACCATTCTAATACTGCTATACATATATAATAGAATTAATAAAATAAATGGATAGTGGATGTCCAGGTTTACCAGTGCTAGAATGGGAATTTAAAAGATAAGCAAAGAGCACTGGCTGGTGGCACGGTGGATAAGGTGCCGGCCTGCGAACCCAAAGGTCGCTGGTTCACTTCCCCGCCAGGGCAACATAACCAGGTTGCAAACCAGGTCTCCAGCCAGTTCCGTAGCTGGAGGCAGGTGAAAGGCAACCATACATTGATGTCTCTCTCCCTTCCCCTCTGAGAAATAATAAAGTCGTTAAAAAAAAAAAAAAAGGATAAGCAAAGAAGGGAGGCCAAAATGATCTAGTACAGTCAAAATATAAATTCATGTTTAGCTTAGTAAAGATACAGATGATTACCACAGAGGTATTTACAGGTATGTATACATACACAAATTGGTGTACACACACAGATTTTCTTGCTGTCAACTAAGACAGTTAAATAAAAGCAACAACACCCCCCAGTAGCAATGTACATACAAAATACCCAAATACTGGTTTCTAAAACTTTTCTCAAATAAAGGCAACAAGAGATTCTTGGAGAGATGGGGACAGGAGATATAAAAGATGAGCCTGGAACATTTTGAAATGTCATAAAGTAAGAAATTGCTCAAAAAGCAAACACATGTAGTAAAAATACACCACCTTGATGGGACACAGGAGCCAATGGAAAAGTTCCCAACGGCCAAAGCTAGAACACTTTAAACAACAAAAGAAAGTAGTACTAAATCATAACCCGAGGTATAAAAATTATGAGTTCATACTGCTATAGATAAGTGAATGAAGAAAACAAGACAAAAAAATCTCCCACACAGAACCCCAAGTAATTTATGCAGATACTCTGCCCTCAAGGAGGGAGACCAGAACTCCCTGTGCCCAAGTGTGGGCAGTGCAGTGACTTCTTTCCAAAGAACACACTATGGACAGGAGGAGGAAAAAAAAGAGTAACTTTACAGCAGAGAAACATGACAAAGCGTGTCACCCAGGTGATCAAGGTAAATGTCAACAGCAATACATCATATTAACAGTAGTATGTACCCTTGTTATAGGATGTGATAAAAATGGCACTGTAGTCCTGTGGTCTTCCTCCCCCAAACTCACAACTCCAGTCTAATCATGAGGAAAACATCAAATTCCAAGTGAGAAATTACATATAATACTGCCCAGTACCCCTCAAAGCTACATATGTCATCCACAAGGAAAGTCTGAGAAACTGCCAAAGCCAAGAGAAGCCTAAAATGGCCTAAAATCTAAATGCAATGTGGCTTCTTAGATGGGATTCCAGAACAGAAAGACCCTGAGTTCATCCTGAAAAATTCTGAATAAAATGTGGACTTTACTATACTACATATATTGGTTAATTAGGATATATATAGTTAATAATATATCATTTATTAATTATAACAAATATATTAAAGTTAATACATTAATAAAGGAAACTAAGTGTAGGGTATATGGAAATTCTCTGGACTTAATTCTGTAAACCTAAAACTGTACTAAAGTTCATTCAAAAAAACTGGAAGAGTTTTATTGTTTTTTCACTGGGGTAATGAAATTTTAGTAACATACCCTCAAGACTGATATGCAAAAACAGTAACAGTAATTTAAAATTTGTATTAGGAAGCAAGGGTAGAAAATACCTGACCTGAGAGTCAGGACGCATAGAACAAGTTACAAGCCTGCCACTAACTTTGAAATCTTGAATACGTGACTCATCTTTTCTGGTCTAAGTTGATATACCTATATATTGAGAAGAATAAAAACAGCCTCTGAAACCATTATCAACACACAAATTGTAAAGTGTCAGAATAAATATCTTTAGACCATAATAGTTTTTGCTGTACCTCTAATTTCTTTCTTTTTTGTTTTTTTAAGATTTTATTTATTCTTTTCAGAGAGAGGGGAAGGGAGAAGGGAGAGAGGCAGAGAGGGAGAGAGAAACATCAATGTATGGTTGCCTTTCACCTGCCTCCAGCTACAGATCTGGCTCGAGACCTGGCTTGCAACCTGTATATGCCCTGGCTGGGGAATCGAGCCAGTGACCTTCAGGTTCACAGGCTGGTACCTTATCCACTGTGCCACCAGCCAGGGCTGTACCTCTAATTTCTAAGAGAAAAATAAAAGTCAGGTTAAATTACATGGACAATTAGCATAATAGCTTCACCACTTCTAACCCTAGGAGTTAACTCCTACCATTGAACCCTAGATATACCCTAGGACCCACTAATTAAACAACTTATTAACTACTGTATCTGCATCCTAAAGTAGCAAGGAAGTAAAGGTAATGTAGTGAAAGGATGACTGGAAAGAGGAAGAGCCTAGGATGTGCCTAGTTTAAAAGTTCCACATCCCACACAATATCCATCTATTTTCAAATCAAAACACAACTTCAGATTCTAACCATTGCCAAAGTTATAATCTACTTCTAATATTAGCAAGTGATATGTAGGAGGAAAATTTTTAGAGCAGCATTAATGAACGGAGCAACAGGAATTAAGACTGCACAGCACAGTGGCCATAGTAGAGGCACGCAGTCATCACAGCCTCCACAGGTACATCCCCAGATGCTCCCTCATTTTTTTGTTTGCTTTCATAACTGATGATCAGCAGACCAAGTAATTCAAGGAAGCCTTCTTTTTAGTTAACAACAACACAAAAAAATTGCAATACCACCACCACAGTAAATGGGTAAACCTGGGATAGTCAGAGGTCACCCAAAATTAAACCAAAGATGAACGACAGAGTATCATCCATCAATGAGCATGATCTATAATGATTAGAAAAATGAGACAGAGAAAAGAAAAACATCCATAAAATATTCTGAATCTTTAACAAGGATAGCAACAATTAAATCAGGTACAATAAACTTCGTCTATAGTTTGAAGAAATTCACAGTCTAGGAAAGATGATTAAATTAACAATTTCTCCATTCTGTTATTAAGCACTAAATGATGTATATACAAAATAGCTTAGAGTTGTTCTGAAATTTTTCAGAGCCAAGTTTATGAGTCACATTTAGTTCTGATTCAGTTTATTTATAACTTTACTTTTAAATCAAAGAATATTTCTGTTATATTTCTACACCAAGCTTCTTAAGAATCTTTGTTAAAATTAAATATCCTTTAAAATGAATGCCACTGAGGAATTTCTGCAAACCGCTCAAAAATCTGAGTTCCAAAAACATTTTGAGCAATGATGGTTGTTGAGTCCAGCAAAGTGAGGTAATAATAAGGTGAAAAATATTCCATCACCTTCTGTTTAAAATAAAGCTTAGCAAATCAACACTACTACCTTACATGCTATCTAACATAACTATTATGTAATACCTGCATGTCAAAGCTCCCCACCCAGAAATTAATTCATTCTAGTTACACATTTAAAAATAATCACAATCACACGAAACCTTCCCAAGCGCTTTAAAAGTCTACATACATTATAACACTCTGATTTTACCTTATTAACAATTCATCTCTTAAAGAATTCTCATTAACTGGCCAGGCATGCTTCCCTATCCCTGCTCTTTATAAAAATCATAATTCCTGGGAGGGGGACAGAGGGGAGCAAAAAGGGGATGGATGTAATACAACAACAATAAAATTTTTAAAAGAAATCATAATTCCTTTCTCCCAAATACAGAGTTGAGTTTTCTTTCAATACCCAGAATTCATATTTATTCTCATTAGTACTATTGGCTCACAGCTTCTCAGTATGAAGAATATTCCCAAGGTTCAGTATGAAGATTATTAACAAATCACTAATCCCCAAGAACCCCTTGGTGTTCTTAGGAATAACAGTCATATTTAAATTGTCTGATTATAACAATTTAACTAACCCAAATTATTTTTAAGGCTGCTCTCAGTGAATGTCCACTGAGCACTACTTTCTCTAAATATATTAGGGTTCTACAGTATAACCTGTGTACTTTGTGATAATCTGGTAATATCTTTTAAAATTAAATAGTAAAGAAATTAATGATTGATGAGTAACCAGCTTATCCTTGTTCAAAACACAAATTTCCACATTTTTAACACTAAGCAGCTCCACTGTTAAACTAAAAATTGTTTCTTAGGCCTCTCAACTATTTAAATACTAACAATTATGTTTTACTATACTAGCATTCCTTGTATGCAGACTTCACCCATACTTTTTTTAGGTTAAAATTCATACAATAAAAAACTCACCATTTATCCATTTTAAAGTACAGAATTAAATCAAGTGGCATTTAGTACACTCACAATGTTGTGCAACCATCAGCCCCTGGCAACTATTAATCTGCTTTCTCTCTATAAATTTGCTACTTTGGATATTTTATACAAATAAAGTCCCATAATATGTGGCCTGTTGTGTAGGGCATCTTTCACTTGGCATAATGTTTTCAAGATTCATCCATGTTGTAACATGTTAAAGTGCTTCATTCCTTTTTATGGCTGAATATTATTGCATTGTATTGATAATACCTCATTTTGTGTAACCATTATTCAGTTCATGGACAATTGAACTGTTCTCACATTTGACTGATGTGAAGAGGGCTGCCATGCACTTATATGCAAGTCTTTATTTGAATACCCATTTTTAATTCTTTTCAGTAGAACTGCAGCATCACTTAGTAATTTTAGGTTTAACTTCTCAAGGAATCAACAAAATGGATTTCCACAATGGGTGCACAGCTTTATTTTACATTTCCACTAGCAAAGTGTAAGAGTTCCCATTACCCATTTTACAGACAACTAACAGGGCAAGAATACTATATGACCCAAACACAAAATGCTCGGTAATGGGCATGTTTTGACAGTCCACCCACCTCTTTTCTGGAAGTCACTCTTGTGGAAAGGATATACCAAGACAAACTCCCCCACCACCATTTATAATTTTGCCAGGGATGAAAACCTGATCCAGGCAAGTCAATAGCCAGTACCATGGTTCTCTTTACAGAATGTGAAGAGGTTTTGGAGAAGAAAGGTCACATAGATTTGGGGCCAGGATGAGCATGGCAGGAAGTTATTGTCATTTGCAAACTGAACTTATCAGGGAAAATAAAAAGTGTGCAAAAACCATTAGAAAAATGAGAAAAACCAGTCTGCATTGCACACAGAGAGGCAGAAGTAATTAAACAGCAAGGTTTCTTTTTTGAATCCAGGCTGAGTTTGGATATTCATCACATTGTCTATTTAAAATAAACATATTTTGTATTTGACATACTTTGTCAATTTTTGATTTCTGTAACAAAGATGCTCTAACTAATGCAAGCTTTGACTACCTCAACTGTATTCCCCTATTGGTTTTTAAAATAATGTAAAGAGATTCCTTACTAGTAATTAGAATAGCTTGCATTTAAGTTAAACACCTCTTAAAGCACCATACAAAAGCTTTCACAGGGAACTTTTAAAAGAATGGGTATTTTTAAATCTTAATTTCCTTCAAAAAATAGGTTTCCCCTCCACCCCGTACCCCAGATTTCTTGTGGTAATAAATAAACCTTAAAAGATGACCTCTCAATTCCTTCCTAGTACTGGTTTTTCTAATATCTATTCACATAATTCTTGATTATTCCTTCTTAAATTAAGAAGCTGAACGCAACTGTATTGTGATTGATATTATAAAAGTTGTACAATCACCTAGGAAAAATCCCGACCATCAGTCAGACCAAGAGTCACATATTTTCCCTACTTCAGTTTTAGATTAGTCATTCTAAGAAAACAATCCAGTATAACATCTAAGAAGTTTAGCTTCTGTTCTAGAATTGCAAATACATAGAAGTTTTATGTAATAGAAACAGCTAGTAATTTCTAATTATAAACTAATACTCTAGCCCTGGCTGGTGGCTCAGTGGATTGAGTGCCGGCCTGTGAACCCAAGGGTCCCTGCTTTGATTCCCAGCCAGGACATATACCCAGGTTGCAAGCCAGGTCTCTAGCCATGTCCCCAGCTGAAGGCAGGTGGAAGGCAACCATACAAGAATGTTTTTCTCCCTTTCCTCTTCCCTCCCTTCCCCTTTCTCTAAAATAATGAATAAAAGCCTTAAAAAAATAAACTAACATAACTGGCAACACACCTCAAATACAGGCAAATACACATCTCTCAAACTATCTGTACACAATCATTTCATAGTAATTTCAAAGGCATAGGACATGTCTTGTAATTTTTAAATTACTTCTAGCAGCTACTCAAAAATATGTTTATACAGGAAAAAACAAAGTGTCTTCTACTGGAAATCTTCACATAAAAATAAACAGAGACACACATTTTTCCTTTTCCAAGTTTGTCACTTCAGTAAAGCCAACCCAACAAAAACTCTTACAGCTCTACACGTTCTAAAGCTTAAAGGCAAATCCTAGACTGTAAAAATATACTTGAAGCCATATAAAACATACTGCTAATACAAAACTTCTGCTTTTATAATACAGTAACTTCCTCTCCTTGGGGTCTGGATTTAACAACTGAGCTTACATTTTATATAGCCATGTAAAAAAATTATTTTATCATCGGTCACATATTCAGACAACGATCCCTGATCATGAAATACACCCTTCTATCTGCCCCTTCATCATCTCTCCCCAGTTCCTGAGTTTAGTGAACTACATGGAAGTATATGTAGGTTTTTTTGCCTTTTAAAAATCTAAAATCTAGATTTTTTAAAGTAAAAAATGGAAGTTATCACTAACTGATTAAATTCATTAATCATTTAAAGTCCAACTAATGGTATAAAAATTTCTACTATGCAAAGCATGTTAAATTTTTCTCTGAAATTTTCACAAGGTTTCACATTTCTCCAACAATACATCAACCAAATAGAAATACATGACTCCCTTAAAGACCTTGAGGTCTATGTACATGGTTACAGAAGGCTATAATTTGCTAAGCTGGAGCACACAAGGACCAATTAATCAATCTTGGAATGAAAAGAAAGATTTATCAGAGAATACAATGTTAAAATGAAACAGCCTTCTTCCTGTGCGCAAAGAGGAAGGAAAATAACAAGGGAAAAGAGGGGCAACAGGGGACAAAAGTAGGCAGTTAGGCATACGAGAAAGTCCAGAGTAGAACAACATAATAATCAAGGAACTAAAAAGGTTCACTCCATTCAGAACATAGAGTGAGCACTGGCCAGGTGGCTAAGCTTGTGGGAATGTCATCCCATACACCTAAAGGTTACAGGTTCGATCCCTGGTAAGGGCACAGAACAAGGCTGCAGGTTTGATCCTCACCTGGGGTGAGGATCAATGTATGTCACATCAATGTATGTCTCTCTTATTCTCACTTCCCCTTCCTTTTTCAAAAATCAGTAAATTTATTCTCAGTTGAGGATTAACAAAATAGAATAGAGGCAAATAGTAAAAGAAAACGTACATTTAAACATCATGCAATAATTTACTTTAAATAGGTTTTATTCCAATGACATTTACTCCACCTACAGTATAGAAGTCCAATGGGGAAACAGTATGTGAGTACCATAGAAAGCAATTCAGGAAGAATGTCCAATAACCCAGAAAAGTTGCACTGAGAATAAAGTTGAAACAGTAACAACTGGTGAGAGAGTAGGGAGTAGTGCAAAAGTAATACTCACACCTTTCTCGACTGGGCAAGGGAAAGGCACTACCAATTAAGTGAAAAGATGGTGTTGAATACTGGGGTGCATGTGAAGGAAGTTCGTGCTCCACCGCGTTTACTGTTGGACATGTAAATGGAGGTATCTTGGTGGCCAGCTTAAAGCTCAAGATTAACCTGCCTGGAAATACACATTTGGAAATCAGTATATAAACAGTAATTTAAGGTACAGATTGAAGAAATAAGAATTGAAAGAAATGAGGAGAGGCCCAGGAACCTCTAGAACAACTTTAAACATACCAACATCCAAATCATAGGGGTGCCAGAAGGAGAAAAGAAAGAGCGAAAAACTGAAAACTTGTGTGAAAAAGGAAGGAAGGAAAACTTCCCAAATTTTGAGGAAGGAAATAGACATACAAGTCCAGGAAGCACAGAGTCCCAAACAAGCTAGAACCAAGACATATCATAATTAAAATAACAAAGTTTAAAGATAAAGAGAGAATTTTAAAAGCAGCAAGAAGGCCCTGGCTGGTGGCACAGTGGATAAGGTGCCGGCCTGCAAACCCAAAGGTTGCTAGGTTGATTCCCCGGCCAGGGCACATAACCAGGTTGCAAGCCAGGTCTCCAGCCAGGTCCATAGCTGGAGGCAGGCGAAAGGCAACCATACATTGAAGTCTCTCTCCCTCTCTGCCTCTCTCCCTTCCGCTCTCTCAAAAAAATAATAAATAGAATCTTAAAAAAAAAAAAAAAAAAA
The DNA here is from genome assembly GCA_004026585.1 of Noctilio leporinus. Lineage (NCBI taxonomy): Eukaryota > Metazoa > Chordata > Mammalia > Chiroptera > Noctilionidae > Noctilio > Noctilio leporinus. The sequence goes on from PVIW01004345.1 coordinate 77,398, forward strand.
ACAAGCAGCAAAAGAAGAAAGTGGCCTACAAAGGGGTTCCTATAAGCTGATTTCTCAAATTGCAGGCAATAAGTATTCACAGTGATGAAAACCAAGGACCTGCAACCAAGGTTACTCTATCCAGCAAAGCTATAATTTGAATGGAAGGGCAGATAAAGTGCTTTCCAGACAAAGAAAAGCTCGTCACCAAGCATTATTATATGAAATGTTAAAGGGACCTATTTAAGAAAAAGATCAAAACTATGAACATTAAAAGGACTACAAACTCACAATTTAAAACAAGAATCTAAACAAACAAACAAAAACTAAGCAAACAACCAGAATAGGATCAGAACCATAGGCATGGAGATTATTTGGCGGGGAGTGGGAAAGGAGAGGAATGAGGAAACGGTGCAGGGATTAGGAAACAAAACTGGTGCGTACACGATAGACAGGGGGAAGTTAAGAATAGTACAGGAGCCCTGGCTGGTGGCACAGTGGATACGATGCTGGCCTGCGAACCCAAAGGTCGCAGGTTCGATTCCCCAGCCAGGGCACATAACCAGGTTGCAAGCCAGGTCTCCAGCCCCGTCCGTAGCTGGAGGCAGGTGAAAAGCAACCATACATTGATGTCTCTCTCCCTCTCTGCCTTTCTCCCTTCCCCTGTCTCTAAAAATAATGAAAATTAAATCTTAAAAAAAAAAAAAAAAAAAAAGGCAGTCATCATGGCTTTCTGAAAACAGAAATACAAATTTGGTCCTGCAAAAAGACCTGAAGAGTCTAAGAAAAGTAGCTAATTAAAACCTGGATACATCACTCCTTAATCTCTTATGGTTAATATTTCAAACCTAGTAAACTATTTTATATCTTCTTATGTGTCACCTTTTCTTTTACCCATCCTCATAAATTGCATCAGAACTGGTGACTCAATTTTTACTTTTGCTCCAACCAAATAAACACATAATCATCACAACTAAAAGACTCTTTACCTTCATTTTTAAATTCAAATTGGTATTAGTCCAATTTCTGTGACTTCAGTTTCTTAAGACAAAAAGTTGCTTAAATCGCCCTGGCTGGTAGCACAGTGGTTAAGGGGCTGGCCTGCGAACCCAAAGGTCGCAGGTATGATTCCCCAGCCAGGGTACATAACCAGGTTGCAAACTAGGTCTCCAGTCAGGTCTGTGGCTGGAGGCAGGTGAAACGCAACCATACATTGGGGGAAAAAAAAAAAAAAAGAAGTTGCTTAAATTGATTTTTAAGAAATAAAAACTAGCCCTCATGTCAACGGAATGTCAACAAAAAATAATTTTCAGGGCTTCCTGTCAAGATGGTGAAGTAACTGCAGTACTCCCAACCTCCCTAAACCACATCAAAATTACAAGTAAACCACAAAACAGCCATCATCCACAACTGCCTGAAATCTATCTGGACAGAAGTTGTATAAAGAAACCACATGAACAGTAGTCTTATAACTAAATATATAAAGAAGCCACGTCCACGTCAAGACTGGCAAGAGGAGCAGAGATGAAGAATAGGCTGGACAGATACACACACACACAGCAGTTAAAAATCAGGAGGAATATGTCAGCTGCTGAGGTCTCCCAATGAAGTCTGAGGAGTCTCAGCCCCATATCAGGCCATCCAGAGCAGGTGCCAATGCCAGGAACAGAAGTCCTCCTAACTTCTGGCTCTGAAAACCAGCAAAGATGGTGACTACGACAAAGGACTACTGGAGTCTTAGGTGTTCCTCTTACAGGGCCCATGCACAGAGTTACTTACTGACTCATTGGGAGTTCCAGCACTGGGGTTCCAATCAAAAGGTGACAGGAACATACAAGGAGGAACTAAGCTGTCTGGCATCAGAGTGAGAGCTAGTGGAGCGCTTCTGCCCAGAGAGAGAAGTGCTGGCAGAGACCACTGTTGCTTTGCTGGCCTCCCCTGACACAGAGTCAGCAAGTGGGTGCTGGATCTGAATCTCCATACTAATGATTCTCTGAGACCCTGCTCCATCCACCTTTTGGGCCCACCCAAGCAGTTTCCAGTGGCTTTTCCATACAAACAGCCAGTTATGAGCTCATGCTTCAAACTTTTCTAAAATCTCTCCAATAAGCAACATCTGCCCTTAGCATGTCCTAGACCCCTTGCTCAGTGGCCCCAGGTCCAACACTAGTGGCAGCCAATATTTGTTTACAGCCTGGCCTCTCCCAGGCATCTTCAAATCCAGCACAAGTAGCAGTCATCTGCAGCTTGCTTTGTAGCTCATGCCAGATGGACCCAAGCAGGGCATAGGAAGGAACTGACCTTTGGAATGCACCTCCTGGAAGGCCCCAAAGTCAGGGCACCCAGTGGACAACTTGAGTCCACCTTACATTACCATCTAAGCATTTCACGAGCAAAACACCAAGGGGCAAACTTAGCAAGCACCAGAGCGCCCCGCCCCCCCACCCCCCCAAAGCGAGTTCCGCTGCATGTTTTCAACCAAGTCACATCCTGTGTGACTTCAGTCTTCACAGTAGACTGGCCTGGCAGTAAATCCCTCCTAATGTGCTAATAGCAATCAAGGTTCAACTACTACAGGAAGGTATGCACAGCCCAAACAGGAAAAAAGTGGGAGTCACACCTGGAGCCCCAAGCTCTGGTGAAGGGGGAGGTGGTGCCACTGGACCCTAGAGGACATTGACTACATTAGGCCACTCTATGTTAACCTGAGGAGACATAGCAGTTCTACCTAATACATAGAAACAAACAAAGATAGGCTGGCACATGAGCAGATGAAGAAACAAGTCTCAAATGAAAAACAGAACAAAACTCCAGAAAAATTACTAACAAAAGGAAACAAACAACCTATACTAGATGTGGAATTCAAAACACTGCTTATAAGGATGCTGAGTGAACTTAGGGGAAGAGTAGATAAACTTGGTGAGAACTTCAACAGCATTAAAAGAACATGATAAGCATTAAAAAAAAGGTCAGAAACGAAAAATACATTACAGGAAATCAACAGTAATGTAGATGAAGCAGAAAATCAAATCAGTGATTTAGAATATAAAAAAACCAAAAGCACCAGATCAGAAAAGTTAAAAAAAAAAAAAAAAAAGAGAATGAGACGGAGAGAGACAGAAAAGTATAGTGTAAGGAGTCTCTGGGACAGCTTCAAGTGTACCAACATTTTCATCATTGGGATGCGAGGAAGAGAAGAGAGAGAGAGTAAGAAACTGAAAACCTATGTGAAAAAATAAAGACAGAAAATGTCCCTAGCTTGTGAAGGAAACAGACATAGAAGTCCCAGCACTGAGTCCAAAGTAAGATGAACTAAAAGAGGCCCACACCAAGACACATCATAATTAAAATGGAAAAGATTACAGACAAAGAGAAAATCTTAAAAGCAGCAAGAGAAAAGCAGTTTAATACCTGCCATAAGACTCGGCTGATTTCTCAACAGAAACTTTGCAGGCCAGAAGGGACTAGCAAGAAATATTCAAAGTGATGAAAAATCAGACCTACAATGAAGGTCACTCTATCCAGCAAAGCCATCATTTAGAATTGAAGGATAAATTAAAAATTTCCCAGACAAGAAAATGCTAAAAGAGTTCACTACCACCAAACCAGTGTTACAGAAAATGTTTACGGGTCTTCTTCAAGAAGAAAAGGAAAAAAAAAAAAAGATAAAAAGAAACTGAATAATAAAATGGCAATACATATATATCATCAATTACCTTAAATGCAAATGGATTAAATATTCCAATGAAAAGACATATAGTAACTGAATGAATAAAAAAACAAGACCCTTACACATCTACAAGAGACTCACTTTAGATAAAGACATACACAGACTGAAAGTAAAGGAATGGAAAGGATGTTTCATAAAAATGGAAACAAACAAAAAAAGCTGGGGTAGCAATGCTTATACCAGACAAAATAGACTATCATAGAGACAAAGAACAAAAGCTATTCTACCTCTGGGTATTTACCTGAAGGTACTCGAAAACTCTAAATCAAAAAGACCCATACATCCGTATGTTCACTGCCACATTATTTACAAAAACCAAGATATAAAAGCAAGCTAAGTGCCCATTAATAGGTGAATGGATGAAGAAGTGGTGCATATGACTCAGTCATGAAAAAGAATGAAATCTTGCCATCTGCAACAACATGGATAGACCTAGAGGGCATTGTGCTGAGTGACATAAGTCAGGCATTGAAAGACAAATGCCATATAATTTGACTTATATATGGAACCTAAAGATCACACAGAGACTCCTAGATACAGAGAACATTTTGATGCTTGCCAGATGGGAAAGCAGTTAGGAGGATGGGTGAAAAAGGTAAACAGATTTAGAAGTACAAATTGGTATTTACAAAACAGTCATGGGGATATCTAGTACAGCACTGGGAAAACATTGAATAATATTTTAATAATTATGTATGATATCAGGTACTAGATTTATCACAGTAAACACTTTGTACATATATAAATATCTAATCTCTGGGGTACACCTGAAACTTAGGGGAAGAGTAGATAAACTTGGTGAGAACTTCAACAGTATTAAAACAACATGAAAAGCATCAAAAAAAAAGTCAGAAATGAAAAATACATTACAGGAAATCAATAGTAATGTAGACGTATATTGTATATCAACTCTAACTGAAAATTAAAATTAGTTTTAAAGACTTAAAAAGAAAAAAAATAATTTCTATATTGTCAACCAGCAGATGAGTGTCATGAAGAAAACACACTTAATACATATTAAAATCAAATCAGACACTTTCTCTTCCATTCATGACAAAATAACTAACACTGAATACCCTCCTGTCATACACAACCATAAAAGTAAAGAGAATATAGAAACTATTATTAGACACTGGACAACAGGCACCGCAGACTGTGATCTGTGAAAGAGGGCAAACAAATGAGGTAGGCCCTATGATCACACTCCCTTTCTACCGGATGTATTGTCAGTACTGTGGTACAGGTCTTGATGAGACAGAAAATAGTTTGGGGAAGCTAAGGTAGCCGGAATTTGAGGGACAGAGCACCAAAGAGAAAGTAGCAAAACAGAAAACACAGAAGTCTGCATATAAATCCCCCTGAGCCTTTTTGGCTGAATATAAAATTGCATGTGAAAAACCACACAAAGAACAATTATCAAGGAGCTACACACAGAACTCTCAGAAGGCTGAATCATTCAGGTTTCAACCAGGCAGAGCAAAGACCTTATTTATTTATTTATTTATAATTAAAATTAAAAATTTTTAAAGATTTTATTTATCTATTTATTTATGTTTGGGGGTGGGGATAGGAGAGAGGTAGAGAGGGAGAGAGCTATCAATGTATGCCTTTCACCTGTCTCCAGCTATGGAACTGGTTGGAGACCTGGCTTGCAACCTGGTTATGTGCCCTCGCTGGGAATCGAACCAGTGACCTTTGGGTTTGTAGGCCAGCACCTTATCCACTAAGCCACCAGTCAGGACTTACAAAGAGCTTTTTAAATGAGACACCAGAAAAGCCATGATGTAGAAGTAAATTAAACCTAGAATACAGGCTATTTTGGGCTTCCATATACCACAGATAAAAGAAAAGTCTTAAGTGGATCAAACTTATTATCAAGTTAATTAACTGCCTATCAGAAAGAATAAATTTCAGCACTTTTTAAAGAAAGAGAATAAAATCCAGACCCTCAACAACGTATTTATAGGGTATCTACCCTATAAATATTACTGGATACGTGAAAATTAAATAAAAATTATAGAAAATTCTGCCTATTGATAGAACTCACTTTAAAAATTCCCTATTTTAAAATCGGAGATTAGGTCCCTGGCTGGTGGCTCAGTGGACAGGCACTGGTCTACTCAACCAAAGGTTGCTGGTTCGATTCCCAGTCAGCGCCCATAACCAGGTTGCAAGCCAGGTCCCCAGCCAGGTCCTTGGGTGGAGGCAGATGAAAGGCAACCATACATGAATGTTTCTCTGCCTTTCTTCCTCCCTATCTGCTCGTCTCTTTAAAAATAATGAGTATTTTAAAAAACCTAAAACAAACAAAAAAAACACTTTAAATAAATAAATAAAATCAGAGCTTAAAGAGGTGAGTAGAAGCAGCTTTCCATAATCATATAACTAAAAACGGGGTAAGCACAATGCACAGGAAGGGGAGGGGAGGTATAAAAGATAGATCTTCCCATCAATTAAAGGAAGCATTCCAAGGGTCTTCAAATATATTTAAAAAAATATTCTTGTAGCTCTGGCTGGTGTGGCTCCTCAGTGGAAAGAGTGCCAGCCTGCAAACCAGAGTTGCTAGCTCTTCCCAGTCAGAGCTCATGCCTGGGTTGTGAGCCAGGTCCACAAGAGATAACCACACATTGATGTTTCTCCTCCTCTTTCTCCCTCCCTTCCTCTCTCTTTAAAAACAAGTAAATAAAAAATATTTTTTATTTTTAAAATAAAAATGTTTTAATTTTTTAAAAAATTTTAAAATTTTAATTTATTTTTATTTTAAAAATAAAAAATCCTGCACAATGAGAATTCAGAGGCAAGAGATCAAATCACATTTTCACCTGATAATTTACTTCCCAGTGATCGTCTTGTGAATTGGAGATGAACTTCAAAACTTAAGAGATCAGTTTCAGTTCAGTTCTTCTGAATGAAAAATCAGCAAAAAAATTTTAAAATGATTAAAGGACCTGAACAGACACCTCTCTGAGGACACAGAAAGGGCCCCAAGGCATATGAAAGAATGCTCAACATCACTAGCCATCAGAGAGATGCAAATTAAAACAATAATGAGATACTATCTCACACCTGTCTGAATGGCAATCATTAACAAATCAACAAACAACAAGTGCTGGTGAGGATGTAGAGAAAAAGGAACCCTGGTGCACTGCTGGTGGGAATGCAGACTGGTGCAGCCACTTTCAGTTTTCCATAAACAGTATGCAATTTCCTCAAAAAACTAAAAATGGAACTGCCTTTAGACACAGTGATTCCACTGCTAGGATTATACCCGAAGAATCCTGACACACCAATTCATAAGAACCTATGTACCCCAATGTTCACAGCAGCACGATTTACAGTAGCCAAGTGCTGGAAACAGCCTAAGTGCCCATCAGTGGATGATTGGATCAGAAAACTTTGGTACATTTACACAATGGAATATTATACAGCAGAAAGAAAGAAGAAGCTCCTACCTTTTGCAACAACATGGATGGAGCTGAAGAGTATTGTGCTTAGTGAAATAAGCCAGTCAGTGAAGGACAAATACCGTATGATCTCACCCACCACAGGAGACTAATGAACAAAACTAACAAGCAAGCAAAACAGACCCAGAGACATGGATACAAGGAACAGACTTTCATTGTGTAGAGGGGAAGGGGGAGGAGGGAAGAGAAGAAGAGGGAAAAGAAGGGGAAGTGTTCGGTCAAGGAATTGGTATAAAAGATCCACGGGCATGGATAATAGGTGGGATTGACTGTGGGGGAGGAGGGGGGAGGATGGGGAAGGTGGGGAAGAGGAGAGAAAGGGGGCAAAAACGAGATGAATGTAATACAACAGCAACAAAAAAAAAATTGGCAAAAGGTAAATTCCCAAAGAGAAAGGGCAATCCACAGTTAAATACATGATCCCAGTCAGTCTCGCTAGGACCAAAAGGGTATTATCTATCACTATAACAGATTTCATCAACCTTGAGATCAAAGCATTTGAGATAAAGTACATTTCTTTTGATTTCCCACCCCCTACTCTCTGAGAAGGCACATCTGGTAAAACCATCCACAGCTGGAATCTGGCCAGAGAAAAAGATACTCATTAATTCCTTGCTTATAGTGGAGTTTTCCATTTGGAAAAATAAATATATAAAAGCACATTGTAGATTTATGTCCTAGAGAAGAGAACAAACACGGTGTAAGTACCCAGAACAACTGCAGACTCATTTCTCTGGCCTATGGTTTAATTACCATAAATCAGGTCTAAGGATAAGATTCTATGCACAGTATCTTGTAAACATTCACAAGTGATTAGATGACCCTGAATGTGACATCCTTGCAAACAAGATGGATCAATTTCAGGCTGAATGCTCAGATAGCAGGTTACTAATTATATAATCAGTGTTGATATAAAGGAGAGTTGCAACTGAAATAAACAGCTATATTATCCTGACTCCAAAGAACTATGCCATGCTCATTGTTTCCTAGTAATAACATATTTTTAAACTGGCTACCAGGAAGTCTTCATTCCATAGTGGTAGAGACATTCATGTGCAGCCTGGGCAATGCCCATTTCCTAGTTTAAAAATGCAATTATCTGGAGAAATTTTCTAGCAAGAGAATAAAGAAGGGAAAAAATAGTTGATGGGGCTTGTGTGTGCAGGAGAACAGCAACCCATCTACCCCAAGTGTCTTTTTTACCCCTTGACTTCATAAACACCTTTTAAACCATTTGTACACTTCCAGACAGCTATCATGATGCTGTTTTTTAAGAATAACAACTTGGGTTATAAAGAGCCAACACTGTATCCAACCATATCTTGGCTCTAGAAAAAAAGCACAGAAATAAAGGATTTCACTGAACAGGGCTACATCTGACCAATTAATCACCCTCTCCCAGTTTCCCTTAAACTATCTTTAACCAAAATGTTAATCAAGTGGCCCCTACTCCATCTCAGTTCTCCTAGTTTGTCTCCTTGGGTGGGGTGTGGGTAGAGGAGGGACTCAAAAGTGAAGTGTCAGAAAGTACTATCATCAAAAGATTTAAAACCACGAAAAAAGCAAGAAGTAATTGCCCTTTGCCCAAAGTCACCCAATCAGTCATTAATTTCAGAACACTGTCCTAATCAAGTAACTATTATCCAAATTCAAAGGACTTTGTATATCCTAATAAACCCACAAAACTGTACTGTTCTCATTCTCAAGGCTGAGGAAAATGGAACATCATTCTTTTACTTGGATAGGAACATCATCCTTCAGAATCATCATGAGGGGAGCGATTGCTAAAAAGTAACATCATCAATGAATTCATGGGGCAATATTTGTTATCATCAATAACCAGCTAAGCTTAAGAGAGCATCTCTTTTGCCAAAGAATAAAAACTGTACATTTCTCAAGTTTTTTTGTATTTCCCCAAGACAAACGCTCTGCTTCCTTACACCTGTATACAGAAACTCTACTTTCAAAAACTGATACATCATGCCAGTGTGTTATGTAACCCAACTTATCTCAAATGCAAAAACTTAAATTGAGTTATCTCAAATTGAACCTCAAATACATGAAATACTAAAAGTTCAAAAAATAATCAATAAAATGCTCAGATAAAATGATGTCTCTATTAACTTTAGTATTAAAATACTATTCATAAACAGAAGAAAATTTTCAGTAGAGGCCTATTCTAAAAGGCCACCATGTTATACAAATAGGAATTACCTATGATGTATGGCAAAAAAATTATGTTCCACAACCAGATTTGATATTTTATTCTGATACATATCAGGATCTGACAATTGTCACAACAAAATTGTCCTCAAATCAGTATTTTTATGTAATTTATATAATCTGATTGTCATATTAATTCAAAATAAACACTGTTAACAGTTCCATTCAGGATTAAGACATTAGTTAGCTCTTCATACTTTAAAGAAAATCTAAGCAAAACTGTGATAAATTTGGACTCTGAATTCTTTATTTTAAAAAGTGCCCGGGCCGGTGGTTCAGGTAGTTGGAGCATTGTCCTATACACAGAAAGGTTGCAGGTTCCATTCCAGGTCAGGGCACATACCTAGTTTAAGGGTTCGATCCCCAGTCGGGGTATGTGTGGGAGGCAACCAACTGATGTTTCTCTCTCTGTCTCTCTTCTCTCTCTCCCTTCCTCTCTCTAAAAGCACTAAAAAAAATGTCCTCATTTGAGGATAAAAAAAAAGGGCCTTCACCACAAAGCTTAAGAACTGATACTATTTTAAGATACAGTCTGCCCTTATCATTTAGAATTAGGAAAAACCTGTCTCAAATGCTTTGTCAACTACAGGGCAGACTGACTCATGCTAATATGCTAATTACAATATATAACTAGCTGTCATAGTATTAATAGTAATAACTACTTTTCTAAGTCACAAAAAACAAAAATGATGCATAAAGCACATTTTTAAATCAAAAGTTGTAACTGGAAATCAGATATAAATAACTAAGAGAAAGTTAAATTTGTAGTCCCCCTGATTTCATTTATCTGAATGATGTCTAAGCACTCACTAATCGTTCTCCACTACCTAGAGGGTAAAGACACTACAAATCAAAATATATTGTGATAACTGAAAATGTTCCCATTTGATAAACTAAATGAAATGGTATAAAAAGATTTAAAAACAAAAACACCATCAATCAAGTTTCCACGTCTCTTCTAATTGAGACATGTTGAAATACCAAAACTAGAAACCATATTGTCACTGAGAAAGTAAAAGTGAGTTTTAAATTCTTTAGTTTTTTGGAATTTCTTTTTAGTAAGTTGAAAAGTATATTTTAAATCTAAAACTTCAGCTAAAGCATTATATGCTATGAGTAAACGTTTATGAATACTGAAAATTCAGGGAATAATAAACAAAGCAGAATTCATGGTTACCATATTTACACATACTCTTTGTTGTGTTTCAGTGCCACATGATCTGATTCAAAGTAATAAACATCAGGATCATCATCTTCCTCTTCTGTAATGTGCGGATTGGCACTCTCTTTGGCAGACGGCAAATTTCCAACATTGAGTCTTGCCTCTGAAGGTGGCTTAATTTGTCCTTCACTCCCATAATTTTCAGAGTCACAACATATCCCTTTTTCATTCTGAGAAATTTCATCAGGATTTGTGGGAGACTCACTTATCTTATCACTAACAGTTGCATTTGTTTCATTAGGACTAAGATTATTCTCAAACTGTCCATTTTCTCTGCAAGGAGAACTGTTTTTAGTGGGACTATTTCTGGTAGGGGCTGCCCTTCGTGGTGAAGTTCTCAGAGTGTATCGATGTTCTTGAGGTTCTGATAAAGACATCGTTGAAGCTGAAACACAGTCTAGAAGAGAAGGTGCTTCCAGTTCTCGGGAAACTGGTATACTCTCAAGTCTTGTGTCCAGGGCTTTGTTGGAGTTTTCATTACACTGTTCTTTGGAGGCACTGCTATCTCCCACCACATCTACTTCCTCCTCAGAATCCCTTAAAGATGACTGAGTTTCAGGAAAGTGGCCTGCAGCTAGCTCAGTCGTCAGCTGGTCAGCATGTTCCACAGGCAGGCAGGCAGTTACTATTTTCTGGTCCTCCAACTTGACCTGCACTTCTGAATTCGTGCAAGGCACGTTATGGTCTATATAACTGTCCTCCTTCCTGCCATCAAGGAACACTGATGCGTGGGTGTCGGAATCCCCATTTTCAGCTACCGATTTCTCCTGGAACGCATAGGAAGCAGTGCTGTTTTGTTTAGTGTTCCCATCAGGCTGACAGTCATCACAGTTTATACCAGCTGAATCACCGTCATCAACACCATTGACTGCCAAGAAGCTTGTGATTTCTTCAACTACCGCAGAATTAAGTGGCCCTTCCTCACTGACATTCACCTTTTTAATTTCCCTTTTCTCACAATCATCCAGTATAAGACATCGACAAGCTCGTTTAGTCCCTTGAAAATCTGCATCATTGTCCACTACTGTACTCCTCTGTTCTACTGATTCCTTGTCTGATTTTATAGGTGAATCTTCTTCTGAACTGTTCGCTGTTTCAGATCTAAGACAACGCTTAATTCTTTTTAAAACTGGTGAGACAGGTTCTGTTTGCTTTTTTTCACAATTTTCTATAGCCTGCCTTTCTACATTATCTTTCTCCGAAGAAAGTCCTCTTTTCCTAGGGCTTACCCATGATTCTCGAGTACTTTGCTGTTTTAAATCAGTACTTCTCCCACTATTATTTCCCTTCTGAATTTGCACAGGCTCTGGTCTCTTCTTTGGTGATCTTGATCGTACTTGAGAATGAGAAGGTATTTCTTCAGGGTGAGCAATGCTACGATTCCTTAAAGTTCTACCACAAAAAGATTCATCCAAGCCGTTTAACCCCACTGTTGATCTTGTAACACGAGTAGATCGGGAAGCAGCCATACTATGGCAAGTCCCTACAATACGGTCATCATGATCCACTCATTGGGAAACCTTCAAAAATGTAAACAAAATAATGAGAAAAAGGTAATAGTTAATATACCTAAAACAAAAGTATAAAGCTACAACTTTTTAATCCAAGTATAGTCAATATTAATAAGTTGATATAATTTATTTTATTAACATTTCCAAAAATACTATTAATAGCTAAGCACTCATTATATGGCAATTAACATGTTCCAGGAATCATTTTATACACTTTACAGACATCATCAACTCACTTATATTTCCCAACAACTAGAATAGGTGTTATTATCATCCCTACTTTACAAATGGGAGGCCTGAGCCACACACATTTTAAGTTATCTGTCCAAAGCCACCACACAGCTAAGTGGCAGGGCAGGGCTCCAGAGGCCAAGCTTTTAAAATGCTTCACTGTGCCTCTGCCTCCCAGACATATAGGTACAAAGTACCCAAATAGAGATCTCTCAAAGAAGGGATTTCATCTTGGTTATTAAAATAATAATCTTGAATTTATATAGCAGCTATCACAAAAACTATCCCAATCATTTCTCATGTTTTCTCAAAATATTTCTGGGAGGTGAAAAGGCAGGGCTGATTTTTTTAGTTCACTCTTAGTACAAGGCATTTCAGGTCAAATCCTCTAACAATAAATTACATGGCATCCAAAAATTTTTAGTTGCAGTAGAAATTTTTGTAATTAAGCAGACGGATATAAATCTCAATCTTAGCTTGCAGTGGCTAAGAGCCAAACAAGAGCAAAGCCAAGCTTCCCTAGTCCCTAGAAGTAGAGTCATAAATTGGCAAGTGAAACAAAGAATTCTAAAGACAACAGAAGAAAAAAGGAAAGAAGCCCCTGAAGCAAATATTACATTTAAGAAATCAGGAATATACATATAACCCCACCCTTTCCTCCTCAGAACTCCTATATATGTGTGCATGCCACAGTTTTAAGGTGTGCTGGGGGAGATGAGCATTTTCTGGTGTAAATGTTTGGTGTTTCTAAGATAAACATGTAAGGAGAACTGAAAAATGTCCCCATTTGGATAAATTGAGGGGTTTTGTGGTTATTTTCCAAGGGCTCTCTCATCAAGCAGAATAAAGAAGTTGTTAATATTTCAATTATCCATGCTTCTGCTCTTCTGTTTAGCTTTCACAAGATAACCTGGCCACTTCATTGTTTAACTTCAAAAGGTGCAGGATAGACAGAGGATGGACAGAGAAAGAAGCCAATAATGGCTGTAGTAGAAAGTTTCACAGTACCCACCCCTTCCTTTCTGCCATTCTTACCACAGACTCCCTCTCCTTTAACCCAAATACCATTCTACCCCTGCCCCCACAAATCAAATACAATTTGTTCTTTGTCTCAACAAGTAGTATCTAGCAGTGGAAAGGTAATAAGAACCACAGAAGACACAGCAACATGTTATGACATACAGAAAAAGGAATATTAAAAGAAATTGTCTTATTGTTTCTGCCTATTGGCAAATGAACTGAGAAAGTACCCTGCAACATACCTAAGTTGGTTGAATTTAGTTTTGTTTTAAAGTATGGCATACTTTTAAGTTTTTAGTTAACAATTTAAAAAATCTTACAAGAATCACAAAACCAGCTCTGGGATTAAAGCATGAAAATTTGTTCTAGAGAATTCCACAGCAATCACAGAAACATTAAGTGTGAGACACCAATCAGTGCTTAAAAATTAAATCCTCATGGTAACATGAACAGTTTTGGGATTCATTAGAGGAACCTGACATGTAATTGTTTTGTTAAAAGTCATATGAAGATTATACTCTATTATTTTTATTCAGATAATGAACACTGGATATCCCACTCATATACCCACTTTTAATTACAGAAAGTTTAAAGTAAACTTTAAATGTTTCAAAAGAGCATAAATTGAAAACTATTAACATAAATTTTTTTCATGTACCCAAATCTAAAGCTGTCAAGAAAACTTTACTTATAAAATCAAATGCAAATATCTTTGATGCAAATCTGATTATATTCATGATTTATGACTCAAATATAATACTAGAAATAGTAATATTCTACAAACACATAAAAACAACTGATAATCTTTATTTTAAAACAAGATACCAATTAAGGGCATATAAATCTCAAAATGATTCCAGTAATGGGCATTCATATCACTTCTTTTTTTCCATACCAATCAGAATGAGAGCAAAATCTATGTTTTGTCATTATTAACAAAATAAGGCTATTATTATTAGTACCCAGAAGTACTATAAACATATATATCATTATAAAAACTACCAGTGAGGGCCTGTTTCATTTATTCACCATTCCAGTGATCAAAACTGAATGATATGAAAGCTTAAACCCTTTGTTTTATTTGCTAAAAATGTTTTCATTCAACAATGAAAGCCCAAGTTTTATAGTTCTCAAATTCTGTGTTACTGGGCCATACTTAGAGTGAAACTTTTGTTACAAAGGCCTTTTGGTACCTCAAACTCTTGTAATTCAAAGTGTGCCCCGAGGACCTGCATCATGGGCATCTCCTGCAAGCTTGTTAGAAATGCATAATACGAGGCCCTATCCCAGACCTATAAATTAATCAGATTCCCAGGTGATTTATATACCTATGAGGGTCTGAAAAGCAATGCTGTAGACTTCTGCATCAAGCCAGTATTCCATTAAAATAAGTGTCAAGCTTCAAACTAAATTAGACTTATTTATAATACATCCCATAATTCCTTATTTGATGGTAACAATAAACTTATAAATAAAGCCATTATTTCTTTTGGCAAAGGATACACCAAAATAGAGGACTGTAAAAATCTCTTGCCTGGCCCTGGCTGGTGGCACAGTGGATAAGGCACTGGCCTGCAAACCCAAAGGTCGCTGGTTCGATTCCCAGCCAGGGCACATAACCAGGTCCCCAGCCAGTTCCACAGCTGTAGGCAGGTGAAAGGCAACCATAAATTAATATCTCTCTACCTCTCTCCCTTCCCCTTTCTCTAAATATAATAAACAAAATCTTTTAAAAAAATCTCTTGCATGAAATTGACATTGTATGCACTTAAGGTAATAAACTGCTTAAAATTCTGAAGAGTAGAGTTAAATTAAATGGTAAAACTCTTCCCTCTGATGACTTTCTTCTGTTCTAAACTTTTTCTTCATTTTTTCTATTTGGATAAGCATACACAAAGTCATATACTTTCTGTAGTTATGTGATAAACTGAGTGAAAATTCAATGACCACAATGGGACCAAAAATATCCTGATTATCTCATTCAAGTCTCAACATTATTTTGCCATTCTTAGCAAAGCATTATCAACTAAAGCAATTGTTTTCCTCATTTCAAGCTACATTAATACAGTTACTGAAGAAATTCAGAGAATTTCTTTGGAGCACGAAATAAAATTCTGGACAAAAATTAAGCTGAAGAAACTCAGTTTCAAACTAGTATCTCAGAAAAGACCCCTGCTAGTTAACTAAATGGGAGGCACATGGTCAAATCCTTAACCAGACCTCAACTTGAACTGGAAATTCAATCACTGTAATCTTAGAATGAAAGGAAACTGTTAGTTAACATATTTGCATAAGCAAAACACAATCTAGCAATTAGAGTGAACTTTTTCCTATATGTTATCCACCAAGTAATGAATATGGCACTTTCTAGAATAGAGGGAAGAGAATACCATGATTTGCTAGAATTAAAGAGACTCCCCTCTCTTCCCTACCCTCACCAAGTTTTCATCCTATTGGAGGACTTCTCTGAGAAGGACAGCAATCAACCAAATTTCAGCCTTTTCATTCATCTTAGGCCCCAAATCCCACCTATAATTTCACATATCTCACTCATTTATTTTCTGTTCAACTAAACTCCCTCCAAATTTGAATCTATTCGTAACTCAAATTTAATAGGGTCTTGGGGCACTCTTTGAAACAGTGTCAGCTGTGTTTCAGATCATAAATTTCTAGACTGTGACCACATCTGCAAAAGTATATGAATAAAAACTAAGGGGGATAATAAACACTAAACTAAAATGGTCCATCTAATGAAACACTACTTCCGCTATCACCTTTACTTAAGAAAAAGAAATCTCAAAATGAAATTTGGAAGGTACAGCCTTTAACTTTTTGCTCCTACTATAATTACCAGAGTAGTTTATTTTGGGGACTGAGGGACTGGTAATCCTCCATTAACATCAATGTTCTGGTTGATATTTATTATCATAATATTTAGTTTTATTAAATGAACAATTTTTAGGAAACTCGTCAGGACAATAGGTACACAAACCAAAGTGAAAAGCAAAAAGAGCAAGAGCAATTCTATTCATGGTTCTCCTTCTGTCTGTCTAGAAGAGCCATTTTCAACCCATGTGCCATGGCAGGTACAATGGTGTGCCACAATTTTTAAAATATGCAGTACCTGACTATTTAGTCAGGGACACTGACCTCTTTTCTTTTAGAACTATCAAATTAAAAAATTGTCAAAAAAAAAAAAAAAAAATTGACAGTCAACACAACAATAGCAGTCCAGTGTTGTGGTCAGACCAAAAAAAAAATATAATAAATTTGGGGTGTGCTGCAGAATTTTACTAATCAGCTTATGTGTGCTATGAGATGAAGAAGGTTGAAAACTGAATATCTAGACTATAAACATGAACTATTTAATAACGGTTCAAACTATCTTTGTCACACAATTCTTTTAAGACAAATTTCTTCAGCCAAGCAACTACATTATTTCTCATAGGTCAAAAGTATCTATAAGGTTAAAAGTAAGACAGTGAAGTCTGGAAACCACCTATGCAATTCAACTATTCTTAATATTCACCTCTCTGAAGCCCCGGAACTGTTATGTACTGTCTTATATAAAAGAATCTCTTCTTTCTTTCCCATTAAAGAGACAGAAGTAAGACAGATGATAGATATAGATAGAGCTGAATGAATACACAGTTAAAGAGAAAATTAGGGAGAAAGAGAAGTCAAGGAATTTCATAATGCCCTTGAATCAAAAATAACTAGCGTCAAATATGCTCTAGAAATTCCAAGGTACTTAGTCACTTCATTTATCTCCCTATTGGGAAAAGAGTAGGGAAACATTTCATCCTCATCCCAGTCCCTGTAACTCCACATTCCTATAAACCATACAAATTCCCATGCAGAAGAGATATAAAAATAAGAAGCTTCCCCCCTCCAAAAAAAAAAAAAAAATCAAACTGTAGTCATCTTCACTACTGCAAAACTATTTAACTTACCTGTATAACCAAAGATCTATCATTGTGGAAATATTATCTCCTTTCCTTATATCCTGAAGTTGGAGCTATGATCTAGAATAGAGCTTAAGCATCAGGGTTTCAGACTTTCAGCTTCAGCCATGGAGAATACTAGAACCTTCTAAATTCCTTTCTTTAAAAATAAAATTAAAAAAAAAAAAAAGAATTAAAGCAGCAAATTAACTTATGCTTATAGATTTACCCCTTCTACAATAAAGAGGAAATAACAGGTAACAGAGTATCTGATCACAGTAACATCACTGATAATTCTTGGTAACTTTGTAGCCTCTGAGATGCTAAGAAACTGGAACAGAATTTTTAGGAAAACAAAACAAAACAAAAACAACAACATAAACAAAAACAAAAATAGAAGCCTGACATATACTAAATCAAAATGTGACTCAGTTCTTTTTCTAGAGTCTCAGGCAATATTTTTTTTGAGGTGACCCAAAGACTGCCCTTGATAAAGAATCCTCATACAGAATTTATAAACTCTTATTCTAGAAGCATTCCCAAATTTTGGACTTCATATGCAAAACTGGGAATTTAACAACAAAAATAATTTAGGTATGTGCACCAAAGAATCAGCCAAGTCTCCTATATCTACATGGTAACAAAGTACTACAAGACTATTATAAAGGAGAATGTCTATTATTCTGGCATATGGATTTTCAACAAGGACAAAAACAGTGAGGATTTTCTCATTTCTCAGTTGGCCAGATATTTTAATTACCTTAATTAAATTCCATTTCTTGGACAGTATGTTTATTTACAGTTTTATTTTATAATAATGTACTATGATATCCTTTTCTGAGAATCCAGTTAAACGGATTATGAATTCTATTTGGAAACAAGGATAAACACCAGGAATAAAACTAGCAATGTTTATGATGGAAACTGTCACTATTGTTGGTGAAGGATTATGATTTTAAAACTAATGCAATTATCAAGCTTTGCAAACTAGATTACGGTTTTAGTCAGCTAGAAAGGGAACAAACAGGACTGGTATCTATTATCTATAGATGCAATCTCTCCCAAATGTGCCTTATAAACTCTTGAAAAGCACAAGGTAGAAAAACTATCTAAGATAATACTTCATTTTTTAAAAAGTTTAAAATTAACATGGAGAGAGTACACAGTGAAAACATGGTCTTATAAAAAGTAATCTTTAACCTGAAAATTCATTCTTCTTGTAACAAGGATTTCAGGTAACTAACTCCTTTGTACCCAACCCTGAAGGCCTTTCACAAATGGCAGAACATTAAATTCTATAATGCATGGTGGTGATGGCACTTATCAGAGACACACAGGATCCATAATATGTGTCTGACTATAACACCCATTCTAGCACTCAATCAAGTTCTAGTCAGCCATGTTATTACTACCTTTTTGTATAGGTTTTATTATAGGAATATCATCCATTATATCATATTTACCAGGCAACTGTTATTTTCACAGAACTGATACTTACAGCTGAGTTCTACCAGAATTAAGAAAGAATCATGCAGGTGTGTTTCTGAAAAGCCTGATACACTGAAAAACAAACTTTAATCAATTACTTCTACTAACACGACAGACTGCTTGACCTTAATCAAAATTACATTTTTTTCTTACCTTTTAAAAAGTGTTTCGCCTAGTATTTGAATCCCAAGCGTCTGCATTTATCTGTCATCACTGTTAATGTCCATGTTACATTGAGACTTCAGGTATTAATTATTTATATGGTTGTACTAGCACAACTTGATATCTGTGAAGGAAAACCACAATATAGTCACTATGGATGTGTAACTGTTTACAGATTTATGGATAAAACGGATATTTCTAAACACACAGCATACTCCCTTTTCTAATAAATTACAAAAATTCCTTATATTTAGTTACAAAATGTTATCTCCAACAATAACTTGCTAATAACACTCTTACAAACACTTTTCAAGAGTACCCACACAAAATATTTCAAAATTTAATTCAGAATTTAAATTCTTACAAATCTGGCAGCTCCTTAGATTCTTTTTAACTATCAACATAGATTACATATCATTTTCCAGAAATCTGTAATTTCTGAGACATTAACAGAAAGGTACTAGCTTTGTGTTATACAATAATATTAGGGAATAAACCTATAATGCTTAAGAATGCAGTAAAAAAGATCTCTTAAATGTGACTTTCATATAGTTAATGCCTTTTAAAGTAATATTTTTGCTTTGGTTAGATTATCCCTCTGTGACTAATTTGTGAACATTACTTTGGAAGTACACAGAAAATAAGTATGACAAAATAAATGAAGAAATAAACCAAGTTGTAACAAATATTCCTTAAAAGTCAGCTTCTTAAAAACACAGACTTGGTTGTAGGCCCCAAGTCTGAAAAACGCTGATGTGCTTATGATGAAGAAATTCATTATATAAAACTTTTCTATGAGTTTATTAGTAGAAAATAATAAGCTACAAGAAACACTTATTCATATATATCAAATAAAGAAACTTATGAATAGCATTCTAAAATGATTCACCATGGTGTGCTTCCAAATTCCTATGTAATAAAAAGGAAGGGTACGACTCTATCAAGAAAATGTAGCTAGACTTACGCTGTTTTATGGATAAAATGTGTTACTGCAATTGTCAATCTTCCAGGTCTTTTCAATAAAATCTTTCATTAACATTAGGGTAAAAACTAATATAATGTCAAATTTATCTCACTTTTTTTTAAGTGGGTAAAGAAAATAGTTGATAGTAATGAAGAAACACTGACATCTACCCTCAAACTTTTAAAACAATTCTGTATTTTTTTCAAACTTTAAA
This sequence comes from Noctilio leporinus, assembly GCA_004026585.1. Lineage (NCBI taxonomy): Eukaryota > Metazoa > Chordata > Mammalia > Chiroptera > Noctilionidae > Noctilio > Noctilio leporinus. The sequence continues at coordinate 97,550 of PVIW01004345.1, forward strand.
AAGATTATAATACCATAAAAAATTAAGTTTTAAGTGTTTCTAAAGTTGCTATAAAATTGCCTGTAAAAAGCAATAAAGTTAAACTAATCAAACCTCTTGTATCTCCTACACTGCATTCTGCATTTCATTCACTATATAAACTTAAGCATTCTGCACAAATGCCATGTGTTTTCTGGAGAGATAAAATTACTATGAAATGTGAAAGCCTACAACTTTTTATCTGAATTATTTAACTACAGTAACTTACACTCAGAAGTTTAAAAAATCCTGGTTATTTTGCCCTGGCTGGTGTGGCTCAGACTGAGTGCCCACCTGCGAACCTAAAGGTCACCAGTTTGATTTCCAGTCAGGACACAAGCCTGGGTTGTGGGCTAGGTCCCCAGTTGGGGGTGTGTGAGAGGCAACATATTGATGTTTCTCTCACACACTGATGTTTCTCCCCCTCTCTTTCTCCCTCCCTTCCCCTCCCTCTAAAAATAAATAAAATCTTTAAAAAATAAAAAGCTTAAAAAAAAAAAAACCCCTGCTTATTTCATCTCTCAAAAAGCATACAAAATGGGAAGCAAATCATTTAAATCCTATTCCTAAGGCCTCTTATTTATTCCTTGCCACAGAGCTCTGCTTGTTCTCACGTACTAATAAAACTCATTGACTATTCAAGAATTTCCAAAGCAAATCCAAAAACCAATTCTAACTGAAAAGAATTACTTTTCTTACTGTTTGCAAGCTAACACTGGTACTACTGTGTCAAATAGATTACAGGACCTCAGATTCAAGGCACATATAAAATCAAAAGACTACAGAAAATTTCACTAGAAACTATCAATTCTAGTGATATAGCAAAGTCATAAGTCACAAAATTTACTATATAAATAAAACTGAATTCTAAGCTAAACGTAACCTAAATTATGACAGTGATTTTATTTTTTAGTTTAATAAGTAAATACTCAAAAGAAAGATTATTCTATAGACTCGATTCTTCAGTTGTTATAAGTGCAAAATCAAGTATGTGCTCTATGTTATGTCTTCAAATAATTTTAAAAGAAACAGGGGGGATATTCAAAAACTTGGTTGTAAAAAGCATTTGGAATAATGGTCAAAGACAGAAACACCTTTCCCAGACAATTAAGCTTATCGCAGATACCTGCAATTTTTTTTAAGGGAATTCAGAAAGAAATTCGTTCGTTGAAGCAACTGAATGCAAGCAACATAAAAATCAAGTTTATCTGGCTTTAACTGGCTTTCTTCTCTTGTTTAATGAGGGTGGGATCTTTTTGTACATTTTCTAAAGGTTCTAAACTGCTCAGGAAATCCTAATACAGGGGAAGCTGTGCAGCAGAAAACCTCATCAGGGAGACGGTAACTTCTGAGGTGCCCACTTCTTTCCCTTCTGCTGCACACGCACTGTATCACAGTCATTGCACAATGGTGAGCCCAGCAGCTAGCGAGGGAAAAGTTCTGAGGCCCAGTCTGACATCTTGGCCCTGGTCCAGATCCCCCATTATTTTGTCCACAGCCAGGGAACTTCTTTTCCATAAACATTCTCAGGCCCTCCTTTGTTAAGCAGCCTGTATCCCTAACAAGTTTGTGAAACGTGAACATCATGGTTTCCCTGGTGTGCTCCATTTGAGAGGGCATTTTGGTGAGGTTTTGGCCAAGGTGCAACAGGACTGCTTGGCTGACTGGGATGGTACAAAATATGGCCAAAAAAGAGCACATTTCCTGGCTATCTAAACTGTTTGGAATCACAGATCCAGTGTCTTGAATACCTTCCCCAGATTTTAGACATAGGCCCATTTCAATGTCAATAGAAAGACAGCACAAAGAATATCACTGACAGAAGTATGATTTTTGCCCCTGGTAATAACTGACTATAAAGCAAACCACTTTGTGCTTCTGTATCTCCCTTTTTCTTCTATAAAAGAGACAGCATTCATTTTGCCACAAAAGGTAGATGGGGACTGACTCGGAGAGGGAATAAGGAGGGTGGGGTAGGGGAGGGCAATGGGGGGAAAACGGGATAAATGTAATATAACAACAATAAATTAGTTTATTAAAAGAGAGACAACATACCTGCCTACTACCACTCAGGGTTATACTGAGGATCGAAAAAGATTATGTCTGTGAAGTTCTTCAGTTTATTGGCTTTCAAACTTGAGTGTGTCTAAGAAATTCCTGAAACCAATCACTGCAGAACTTCAGGTTTAGCATTCTGGACATGCATACATACATATGTTTGTTTTTCATTAACTACTTTAGGTCATCCCCAGTTCCAATGGGGGCTCCCCAAGAAAGATCATATTTAGAAAAAACTACATCAGTTCCTTCTGAGACTTGAACTATAAGCATTACCCTAGGTACTTGTTTAAAATGCAAATTTCTAAACCTCATCCTTAGAAATTCAGATTCAATAAACTTGCGACAGGGCACAAAATCTTAATTTTATCAAATATTATAGGTAACTGATATGTAAATGGTTCATGACCCATCCTTTTAGAAACCCTGAACTAAATTCTTTCATACTATTTCTCAAAGCTTTCCCCACCTCTCCAGTATTATCAACCTTAGGCCTCATCATCACTTGAATAATACGAGATTTGTCCTAAAAGTATTGGCCATGCAAACTGTTTTAACTGTACTGACACTGGTTCAATACTTTCAGGATAAACCTCATGTACCTGCCTTGTAATTTTCCCCTCTACTCTAAGTCTTGTCCTTTACAAGTGTGTAGTCAGTCATCTAAAATGCACACTTACGTCACTCTCCTATCTAAAACTCTTCCTAGCCACTTCTGCTTCTGGTCAAGAATGAAACAACTGAAAATCTGGACAAGTGTATTCAACTTTTTTCAGATGCTGGAAACCAGATAAAGTAGGGCAGTGATCAATGAAAGAGGGAAAACATGAAGCAAAGCATCTAACTGTCCCAGATTACTGCTTACAAGTTTCCAGGCTGCAGAGCATGGGGGGTTATCTCAAAACACAGCTGTCTGAGTAAAGAAGATGAAGTGAGGAATCTGGGGAGGCCAAAGTTGCCAGGGTCCCCAGAACACTGTACCAGAGAGGTGGAAGCTAGAGAAACAGCCAAGTAAGACCTCAGAAGGCCTACAGAGACCCCCCTCAAGTCTTGAGCTGACTATTGATCTCACTGGAAACCATTCATAAGGAGTACAGAGAGAGAAACTTATAGCCAGGGGTATGCTGGAAAATGTGGAACAATTGGGGTGTCAGTATTCCTACCCATCAAGTGATATCACTCAGTGCAAAGTTGGGAAGAGATATATTGTAGCAAATTACCACCTGAGCATAAAATGAGTAATATGTAATAATACAAGTAGAAGGTAATCAGTTTTGATTTATTACCACTGCTTTTAGTATAACTGATTTAATTGTTAGCATAGATGTTTCAATTCTATTAAGAATTAAACAGCTCACAAACTTCATGACATTTTAACAATTGGCTTACACAAGGCTCTAACATATGCTCACACAGGGCCAGGAAAACCTGCCAAACAAGAGTAGAAAACCTCATAACTCACAGGATATCAAGTCCAGTGTGCAGAAGGTCATTGCCTCAAGGAGGCAAAATGAGCTCTAAACTTTATAAATATAGCTTTGGTCCCACCTAACAAAATTAAAAGCAAGTCTCAAAACAATAAAGCTACTTCCAAGGAACTTAACTGTATTTCAGAACAACACTCAAAAATATCTACAAGAATACAAAGATGTCCAGCACCAAACAAGGTAAAATAGACAATGTCCGACAGGAAAATACCATGCATAATGAGAAAACTCAATCAAGAGAAAAAAAGACCTCCACCTGACAGATTTATCAGACATGAACATTTAATCAATTATTGTAGTTTATGTGTTCAAAAAGGTTAATGGAAATATTAACATGTTAGGCACGGATAAAAAAGACATTTTAAAAAATGAAAAGAATTGAGTCTTCTAGTAATGAAAAATGCTGGTTGGGATTAACAGCATTGTGGAATCACAAATAAAATGCTAAAATGCCCTGGCCAGGTGACTCAGCTGATTGGAGAATCATCCTGTACACCAGAAAGATTTCAGGTTCGATCCCTACTTGGGGTACACAGGGGAGGCAACATGATTAATGTTTCTCTCTGACATTAATATATATCTCTAATATCAATAAACATATCACCAGGCTAGGATTTAAAAAAGAAAGTCAATCAGCATTAAAAAACTGCAATAGAAACTATATAAGATAAAATACAGAGAGGACACTGAAAAAAAGAAAAAGCATAAATGAGCTGTGGGATACCACCAAACACGTTATAACTGGCACACCCAAAAGAAACAAAATAAAATAATAACAGCCCTGGCTGGCCTGGCTCAGTGGGTTGAATGCCGGCCTGTGAACCAAAAGGTCACTGGTTTGATTCCCAGTTGGGGTACATGTCTGGGTTGCAGGCCAGGTCCCCAGTTGGGGGTATGTGAGGGGCAGCCAACCCATTGATGCTTCTCTCCCTCTTTTTCTCCCTCCCTTCTCCTCTCTCTGAAAAAAATATAAAAAATAAAATCTTTAAAAAATAAATTAAAAACAAAAAATTAAAAGCCGGAAAGGGTAATGGCTCCCGAATTTTCTAATTCAACGTAAATTATAAATTCACAGATCAAAGAGACTACACAAAGCCAAATATGAAAAAACATGAAGACAACTACAGTACACCACATCAAAACCAAATTGCTCTAAACCAGTAATAAAAAGAACATTTTAAAAGCAGATAGAGGAAAATAACAGATTGTATACACAGAATGAAAAATAAGATTGACAGCAGACTACTCACTGAAAACAAGACAGTAAAGTTTATCTTTTAAGATATCTTTTAAGATAGTGAAAGAAACTATCAACTAAAATTCCAATAGCCAGAAGAAATATCTTTTAAAAACTAGGATAAAATAAAGATGATTTCAAATTGTAGATGTTGAAAGACTCTATCACTAGCATTCACTAGAAAAAATGTTAAAGGAAGTTCTTCAAGCAGAAGGAAAAAAGATACTCGATGGAAGTCTAGATCTACCCAAAGGAAAGAAAAGCAACAGAAATGGTAAATGAGTATAAATACAAAAGACTTTCTATCTTAATTTTTTAATCTCTTCAAGAGATAACTATTTAAAGGAAAAAAAAGAGTAATATATAATGTTTATAACATATCTGAAAGTAAAATACAATAGCACAACAGCCAGGTGGGGAGAAAGACAAATTGTATGAGACTCTTATACTACATGTGAAGCAGTACTGTATCACTGTAAGATACACTAGGGGTATGTATACTGTGCCCCCACAGCAATTGCAGAAAGGAAGGAAGGGAAAGAGGGATGGAGGGAGGAATGGAAGGGGTGATAAGCCAACAAAGAAAATAAAATGTAAATATATTTTTTAATTAATCCAAAAAATGGCAGAACGAGGGAAAAGGGAACAAAAAGAAACAGAAGAAATCTTTTAAAAGCAGTAATAGCAAGATAGATTTAAACTTAACTATGTATCAAATCATCACTTTACTGTAGCCAGTTGAAACAAAATTGATCTAAAACGGTTAAAACTAGTTATTTGGAATAAGTTACTTTAAAAGAATAACAATAACTTTTAAAGAATTCAAGTCATAACTTGTGACCACAATGAGATTAAATTAGAAAGCAATAATAAAAATATATCTCAAAAGTCCCCAAACATCTCAAAATAAATAACCCATGAGTCAAAGATATCAAAAGAGAAATTATTACATAGTGAAAGTAAAAGAAAATAAAACGCAACCTGTTAAAATCTGTGGAATGCTACAAAAGCAGCACTTACAGGGAAATTTATAGCAGTAAACGTATAAAAAAACCAAGGTTTCAACTGCATGACATCAGCCTCCATCTTACGAAATTAGAAAAAGTATAATATAACCCAAATAAAAGTAGAAAGGAATAACCCTGGCTCATTGTGTGGCTCAGTGGATAAGGCACCAGTCTCCGAACCCAAAGGTTGCTGGTTTGATTCCCAGTCAGGGCACATAACCAGGTTGTAATCCAGGTCTCCAGCCAGGTCCGTGGCTGTAGGCAGGTGAAAGGCAACCATACACTGATGTTTCTCTCTCTTCCTCCCTCTCTGCCCTTCTCTCTAAAAATAATAAAATCTTTTTTAAAAAAATCAATAAAAGAATCAATAAAGAAATCAATAAAATAGAAAATAAAAACAACAAAAGAGAAAAGTGATTAAACCAAAAAATGGTTAGGTAAGAAAAATCAATAAAATTGTTAACTCTACAGTTAACACTGATCATAAAAAATACTTATTACCAATACTAAAAAAATACATTATATTACCATAGACCTTATACTTAAAAGATAATTATTTCAACAATGGTACCAAGACAAATCAATTTCTAGTAAACAGTGCTAAAATAACCAAAGATCATCTCTTATGCAAAAGAAAGTTGGACCTCTAGTTCACGTTATACACAAAAAATTAATTCAAAATGAATCAAAGAGCTACAGGTAGGGGACAAAATAACATTCTTAGAAGAAAACTTAAGTATAAATCTTTGTGACCCTGGATTAGACCATGGTTTCTTAAATATAAGTCTAAAAACACAAACAACCAAAAACCAACACTATACGATTGCTCTTATATAAAGTACCCAGAGTAGTCAAATTCATAGAGGTAGAAAACAGAAATGACTGCAAGGGACTAAGAGAAATGGGGACATGAAATATTGTTTGATATATTGTCTCTCTCCCTCTCTGCCTCTCTCCCTTCCCCTCTCTCTAAAAGTAATAAAATCTTTAAAAATTTTTTCTTTAAAAAAAGAAAACTTGACCCAAAAATTTTTAGGGCTACTTTTCACTTCTCGTTCTTTTGACCTTTTCCCCAGACTATAAAGTCACTACAGTTTTGTACTTTAATTTCAAGTAAGCTCCTTACAAATAGTGAATAAAAATCAGAGTATTTTTCCTTTTCCAGAGGTGAATTCTTGAGTTACTCTGTAATACAGCTAACTCAGCCAGACTCAAGGAGTCTAGTGGTTTGTAAACAAACCATTAACTGTCCTTAATTATACATCAACAAAGCTTGTTTATTTCTGGAATTGAACTTCTGGCTTATTGAACAAATTAAAGAAACCTAGGAATGTTGGGGATAGAAGACATCTGAAAACCATGAATACACAAAGTTTAGTCTTTGAAAAATTCTGTAAACATATCAAAGGTGATTTGTCTATATGGTATAAATACAACTATAGCATATATTTGAAAGGCATCTGAGTACAATGGGAAAAAATAGTTTTTAGGTTCCAATCTGAACTAAACCACTTACTGGTTACATTACTTTGATCAATTAAGGTTCAACACTAATTCCTTCTCCTGTGAATTAAATGAAATAATGTATATAAAGTACCCCAGTACATAACATATAATCAATACATGTATATAATAATGATTGCTAACATTCATTATGTCCAATATACCAGGTACTCTGCTTTACATGCCATTGTCTCATTTAAAACTCTTCTAAAAACCTATGGAGGTAAGTATTATTCCTATTTTTGCACATGAGAAAACTAAGGCTTAAGAAAAGTTAAACATTGGGTTAGCCAGAAAGTCTGTAAGGTTTTCCCAATGGCTGTCAACATTTAAGTTTTCCAGAAGTTAAAATACAGGTTTACTTGAGAATATCAGTAATTTATATTCCTTACACAAAATTTGCAAGCATAAAATACAGCCCAGTGTTATTCAGAAGCAGAAGACATTTTAAAGGTCTATTATTATTTTCCATAGTATGTTTCTTGCTTAATGAATGACATCATTTAACAGAACTAGAGAAGAGTGTTTTATGCTTCCTTGTAAATTATTCAGTGTCTCCTGCAGTCATTACTTTTCTTTGCTCATTAACAGGGAAAGGATATCCATCTATGGAGAGCTGTGAGACCTGAACACAAGGCAGTGCATAAGGACTAATACCAAAAGTACACATCATTTTATTCATTTCCTATTGATCTCCTAGAGCAGAAAACTTGAGAGAAGCAGAAACAATTTAATAGTTAATACTGATATAGAATCAAAGGATTTTTAAGATCAAAATTATAATTTTTCTTCTAGAATTACCTTTACTTCGGGTTTTAGCATTGACGATATTTTTAAATATTTAAAAGGAACACCTGCCTTGGTTAATGTGGCTCAGTGGATTGAGCACCGGCCTGCGCACTAAAGAGTCACTGGTCTGATTCCCAGTCAAGGCACATGCCTGTGTTATAGGCCAGGCCACCAATTGGGGGCACTCGAGAAGCAACCACACATTGATGTTTCCCTCCCTTTCCCTCTTTCTAAAAATAAATAAATAAAACTTGTGAAAAAAAGAACATCTATTTTTTTTAACCATCAGAGGTATGAGCAAATATGGTCACCTGATTTATAACAACAGTGAAACTACAGTGGAAAAGTCATTTTTAACAGATTATACTGGGTTAACTGGATAGCCACATGGAATAAAATGTTTTGAATACTACTTCATGTCATACACAAAAATCAATTCAGACAGATAAATCTAAAGGTGAAGCAGCAAAAATAAAGCTTTTTAAGTAAAAAAAACAGGAGAGTAGCTACAATCTTGGAATAAGCAAAGATTTTCTTTATACTCCTTACACAAAACAATTTATTAAAAGTAGTATTTGAAAAAATGGATCACCTGGATTATACTACAGTTTAGAACTGTTCAGCAAAGGAACCAACAATTAAAAGAGAATATGCAACCCATAGAGTGGAATATTAGCAATGCAATTCTAAAACACATTTTATAAATTCATATGAACCAACAGGAACATGACAAACATTATTTGTTTAAATGGGCAAAGAGTTTGCCCATTACACATACAAAAGAGATCCTATTAGTCAGTAACATGTACTGATGCTCTACTTCATCAGTCATCAAAGAAATGACAATCAAAATGAGTTAAGATTTTTTAAAAAGACAAAACCAAATGTTGACAAGAATGTGGAGCAACCAGAACTCCAATATGCCACTGATAGGAGTGTAAACCAATACAAACCACTTTGGAAAACTGGTTGGCAATATCTACAGTTCAATAAATACATATGGCCTGACCCAACCTTTCAATCCTAGGTTTATGCATGTACTCAGTACAAATGCATACATATGAAAAAAGAAAAAAGGAAAAAGAAATGAATGTTTTTGTTTATACAAAGACATGTACATGAATGTTCATAGCAGCAATACTATCTGTAACTACCTAAATGCCCACAAGACATATATTACTTGCTGATTATTCAAAATGAAAGTAAGTTAAAAGTTCACGGAACAATACAAAGCTCACAAACATACCGTTTAGGCAAAGAAGACAGATATGAAGGACAGTATACTGTGTGTTTCTGCTTATATAAAATTTGAGAATAGATAAAACTAATATGTGGTAATGCATATTACCATGGCATGGCTGACCCAATCCACATGTACATATGTGCATGCACACACACACACCCTACGATGCAAGCAGCACCAATCATAGTCTCTCCATGAGAGCTTTTATATGGCTAATGAGACAGCTTAAGAGACAGGATTCTTGATACAGTACTGAAAATAACACTGAAACTCTCAATGGCCAAACATCTGGGGAAAAGAACCCTAAAAGAACATCATTTAAACATTTTTGATTTAGTTTTACCTGAAGCTAAACAACCTAAACTGTTCAATTTCTAAAGTCAAAAAATCTCCCTCAGATAACTGATGACTTACAGGAAATGTGATGAGAAAGCATCTGTGTCATTTTTAGATCCAAACCAGCTTGGTTATTCCTGGAACAAACTAGCTCAAAAATGATTCATTTCAAAATACATTAATTGAGGACATGTTTTGTACTATGCACTTGCCATCATTAAGACATGACCTCAGCTCTGCACAACCACTTACCTTTAGTGGACATTTGCAACTTACATATTAGTAACTCAGCAAGACCTATGTAAAATGTCTGAGATAACAATCTCTCCATCATCTTCAATTTTTATGTTTTCCTTTTATCAACCTGTTTCCCTCACTAAAGTTATTTTTCCACTGCTGCCTGTATGTAGCAATTTTTAAATGCTTACAAATAATTAAGTACTTGCTCTAAACAGTAAAAGTGAGCCTTATATTTATACTAACTTTAAATCCAAATTCCATAATTGTACTTAGAATAGCTATAAATTTGTCAATTAGACCCTGACCAAATGGCTTAGTTAGACTATCATCCTTTATGCCAAGATTACAGGTTGGATCTTGGTCAGGGTACATACAAGAAAAATGGGTGCATAAATAAGTGGAACAACAAATCAATGTTTCTCTCCTTTCCTCTCTCTATTAAAAAAGAATAAATGAATTTTTCAATTAGTGTAAGTGAAAGAAAAGGCTAAATTTCCATTAATTTTATTCAGTGATTTTTATTTTTAGGATGTTGTTTAATGTCACTTTCTTTAGTAGTCAGTCACAAGATATAAATGAATGTTTACCCTTTTTAAAAGCCATGCTCCATCTGTCCTAAAAATTCTTTTTTTTTTTACATGAATGTTCATGGTGGCTTTATTTGTAATACGGAAAAGTTGGAAAAACTCAAATGTCCATCAAAAGATGGATACACAAATCACAGTACATGCATACAATGCAATACAATCTAGTAATGAAAAGAAATGAATTATTGAGACACACAACAGCATGGATGTTTAGTGAAAGAACCCAGACAGAAAAGATTACAGCCTGCATGGTTCCATTTAAACAAGTTTTTTATTCAGTATATTTTATTGACTATGCTATTATAGTTGTCCTAAATTCTGTTCCCTTTACTCCCCTCCACCCAAGACCTCCATTTCCTCCCACAGTCCCACCCTCTCCATTTAGTTCATGTCCGTGAGTTGTACATATTGCACATATAAGTTCTCTGATTTCACCCTTTCCTCTCTTACTCTTAACTTATCCCTGTCTATCTTGTACCCACCAATAATAATGTCTCTTAATCCCAGCACCATTTTCCCACTTCAACCCCTTCCCCCTCCCATCTGATAACTCTCCCAATGATCCCCATACCTATGATTCTGGTCCTATTCTGGTCATTTGTTTGGTTTGTGTTTTATTTTTTTAGGTTCTGTTATTGATAGTTGTGAGTTTGTTGTCATTTTAATCCTTTTTCGTAAAAAAGTCCCTTTAACATTTCATATAATAATGGCTTGGTGATGAACTCCTTTAGCTTCATTTTGTCTAGGAAGCACTTTATATGCCCTTGTATTCTAAATGATAGCTTTGCTGGATAGAGTAATCTTGGTTGTCGGTCCTTGCTTTTCTTCACTTTGAATACTTCTTGTCTGCAAAGCTTCTTTTGAGAAATCAGCTGACAGTCTTATTGGAATTCCTATGTAGGCAACTCTTTTCTCCTGCTGCTTTTAAGATTCTCTTTTTACCTTTAACCTTTGGCATTTTAATTATGATGTGTCTTGAAGTGAAGCTCTTTGCATCCATCTTGTTCCGGAAACTCTGTGCTTCCTAAACTGACATGTCTATTTCCTTCACCAAATTAGGGAAGTTTCCTTGCATTATACTTTCAGATAGATTTCCAATTTCTTGTTCTTTCACTTCTCCTTCTGGCACCCCTATGATGTAAATGATAAGAGTGCTTTAAGTTGTCCTAGAGGGTGCTTTATTTATCCTCGGGTTTTTTTTTTGGATTTTTTTCTTGTTTGATTGGTTGGTTTTGCTTCCTTATGTTCCAAATCATTGATTTGATTCTTGGCTTCATCCACTCTATTATTGTTCTTTATTTCAATTAGTGTATCTTTGTTTCTCACTGGAGTTTTTTTATGTTGTTAAGGTCCTCATTAAGTTTCTTGAGCATCCTTATAACCATTGTTTTGAACTCTGCATCTGGTAAGATTATCTCCATTTTTAAAAAGATTTTTTCTGGAGTTTTGAGTTTTCATTTCGGCAGCCTCCCTGTATTTCCTTCTACGTATTACGTAGTATGGCCTGATGGAGTAGGTGTCCTACAGGATCCAGTGACAGACTATCACCCAAGCTGGGTACTCAAGGTTTGCTCTTCATATGGACTGAGCACACCCTCCTTTTGTAGTTGAGCTGCGGTTGCTGTTAGCAGTTCAATGGGATTTACCCAGGCCAGTTGCTGCAAGGACTGGCTGTGACCACTGACTACCAACCTCTGCCCTCTGTGGAGGGTCAGCTGCACATGGGCAGGGTGGTGGTGCTTCAATGTGGTCTGTAGCTGTCCATTGGGTGTGCAAGCCAAGGTGAGCCCCCACCTGTATTTCTGCCCAGAGCCACCCTGCCTGAGATATTTGCAACTTGTGCTGGGCTTGGAGATTCTCTGGCAAAGGCAAAGTGTGAATCTTGGCTGGCTGATGTTTGTGCCAGGCCTGGGGCCACTTAGCAAGAGACAATGGATCTAGGGGTTGTTCACTGAGGCCAGCTATTGCTTGTTTGATAGAATTTAGGAAGTTATATGGCCATTCATATGGAAAAATCATGATTAACAATTTGGGTGGGACCCGAAGTTGCGTGGGGAGGAGTCTCAGGGGATCTCCAAGGCAGGGTAAACAGTGTGTGTCAGGTTGATGGGAGTCTCAGATAGGGTACTAGCCTGCCAGCTCTGTGCTTTTGTCACAGGAAGGCTCAGTAGGGGACAATAGCCTCTGGCCGCCTGTCTGGGAGAAAGCTGTCCCCAGCTCTCACCTTGATGCCAGACATGTCAGTTTTTCCTGTGTACCACATATGCCTTTCAAGCTGTCACTCTGGTGCTGGAGCTCAGACGAAGTGAGTCCGAGAACTGGTTCTTTAAAGGGAACTGCTTTGGACTCTAGCCATTTCTTCCACCAACTCAATCCTTGCTGACTTTTGTGACCATTAAGTTATGGGGACTTACCTCCCCGGCACTGGAACCCTGGACTGGGAAGCCTAACGTGGGGTTAGTACTCCTCACTCCCGAGATATCCCTCCTGAATATTTATCCACCACACACAGTGTGGGACCAGCCCATCTCCGCCTCTCCACACCTCCTACCAGTCTAGATGGATGTGGTTTCTTTAATTCCATAGTTGTCAAACTTCTATTCAACTCAATTCCATATAGTTCTGAGTGATGGTTGTTTTATATTTTAGTTGTAATTTTTACGTGGTTGTGCAACAAGGCAAGCCCACTTTACCTATGCTTAGTTTACCAGAAGTCTCTTTCATCCTTGTTTCTAAGTGCATTTTTAAAATGAAAGTTTGCATATACTTAAGTTTTGCATCATGCTTCCCCTTCATACACACTTAACATGTCAGCATGGTTAAAATCTTAAAACTGTTGCCCTGGATGGTATGGTTCAGTGGATTGGGTGCTTGGGGCAAATGCCTGGGCTGCAGGCCAGGTCCCTAGTTGGGTGAGTGCAAGAGGCAACCACACTGCTATTTCGCTCCCTCTCTTCCTCCCTTTCCCACTTGCCAAAAATAAATAAATATTAAAAAAAAAAAGTTAACAGATATACAGTATAAAAACGTTCTAAGTAGTCCCTAATTTAACTATATCCATTCTGTCATAGTATTTAGGATACTTTTGGTATTTTTTTTTTTTTACCACGGATTACAATGTTTTGATGAGCATCCTTAAACACAGCATGTCTGCATTCTTGATTACGTCTTCACAAGTATTTATTGGATTTCAGGATATAACCTTTATTAGGCCCTTAAAGGACAAAGTCATGTGGTTTTTAAGATAATGCTGCATTTGTTAATGAAAATTCTTATTTTAAAGTGACTCTGCAAGAAAGTGCATTAAGATATGTTTATGAAGCACACTTTACATTTAGAAAGAAAGCTTATAATATGCTTTATTAATTTGCTATCATTCAATGTAGCTTAAGGTGTTTCTATGTTACCAATGAAATACAATTGTAGATTCAATCCAACTACTTACTATTTCACTTTTTCCCCAATAAACATAATAACTTTAAAAAGATTTGTTCTGCTGTTTTTAAAAAAACCTTCTTTCAAAGAAAGTATGTCTAGAACAAGAGAGTATGTCTAGAACTGTGTGGGTGTATAGGGTCTCAGATGTTTTTTTTTTCTTTTTAAAGATTTTATTTCATTATTTTTAGAAAGAGGGGAAGGGAGACATCAATGTATGGTTGCTTTTCACCTGCCTCCAGCCACAGACCTGACTGGAGACCTGGTTTACAACCTTCTTATGTGCCCTGGCTGGGGAATCGAACCTGCAACCTTTGGGTTTGCAGGAGGCACCTTATCTACTGTGCTACCAGCCAGGGCCTCAGATGTTTTTATTAATTCCTGCACATTAAAAAAAAGAAATCACAAAACCAAACCTGAAGATGGCATGTCATAAATGTCATAAATACAGGGTGGGGCAAAATTAGTTTTACAATTGAGTATGCAAAACATAGAACTGATTCCGCTATTATTAATTATATCATTCTTTTTTTAAATTTTCAATTACAGTTGCATACATTAATTTTAGGTGCATACCCCAGCAATTAAATATTATATAATTTACTAAGTGATCATTCTCATAAATCTCACACCCGTCTGATACCATACATAGTTACTATATTATTGACTATATTCCCTATGTTGTACTTTATATCCCCATATCTATTCTGTAACAATCCCTTCATCTTTTTCAGCCACTCCCCAACCTCTTTCCCACCTGGCAACCATAAAAGTGTCTGTATCTGAGTCTGCTTCTTGTTCTGCTTTTCATTTTGTTTTATAGGTTCAATTGTTGATAGATATATATTTATTGACTTTTTATTCATATTTTCAATTTTTTTCTTTTCCTTTTTAAGGAATACCCTTTAATATTGTATGTAATACTGGCAATGAACTTTAGCTCTTTCTTGTCAGGGAAGCTTTTAATTTGTCCTTCAATTCTAGGTAACAGCTTTGCTGGGTAGAGTGATCTTGGCTGTAGATCTTTGCTTTTCATCACTTCGATTATTTCTTACTGATTCCTTTGGGCCTCCAAAGTTTCTGTTGAGAGATCAGCTGACAGTCTTATGGGAGCTCCCTTATCTGCTGTTTTAAGATTTTCTATTTGTCCTTCACCTTTTGCATTTTAGTTAAGATGTTTCTTGGTGTGAACCTCTGAGTTCACCTTGTTCTGGACTCAGTGCACTTCCAGAACTTGTAACTAAGTCTATTTCCTTCACCAAATTAAGGAAGTTTTCTGTCATTTTTTCAATTAGGTTTTCAATTTCTTGCTTTGCTCACACTCTCTCTCTCTCTTCACTTCAGGCACTTTCATGATGCAAATGTTGGTACAAATGAAGTTGTCCCAGAGGCTCATTACACTATTTCATTTTTAGGAATTCTTTTTTTTTTTCACTTTTCAGATTGGGTGTTTCTGTTTCCTCATCTTTCCAATCTCTAATCTGATCCTCTAATTATTGTATTATTTTCTACATGAACAAGTGTAAACTTACTTTTGCCCTACCCTGTATAGCACAAATCAATAAAGCGTAAAAGAGACATTTGCTAGAAACTCCAACAACACATTTTGATACCTGCTCAAGATTACAAAGTGGTTATAAACTCTGATTCTGACTGAAGGAATTTACTTAAGGAAATTTTTCTTGAAAAAACAGAGTAATTTGACGTTGAGGTAGCAACATTTATCAGAGGAACACACAAGTGTCAAATGACAAATACCTGATTATCAGAATTTAAGACTAACATATCCCTCAGGAATTATGGCAAAAACATTTTCATTCCATTGTTTTAAATGTGTGGCACAAGCCCCGGCTGGTGGCACAGTGGATAGGTGCCGGCCTGTGAACTCAAAGGTCGCTGGTTTGATTCCCAGCCAGGGCACATAACCAGGTTGCAAGCCAGGTCTTCAGCCAGGTCTGTAGCTGGAGGCAGGTGAAAGGCAACTACACACTGATATCTTTCTCCTCTGCCTCTCTCCCTTCCCCTCTCTCTGAAAATAATCTTTTTTTAAATAAATAAATAAAATGTATGGCACAATTTCCCACAGTAAGAGAACCCACAGTGTAAAAAGTTATTTACAGAGGAACATAGGACACTGGGGGGGTGGGATGGAGGGAGAGATGTCAAGTGTCATCAAACTTCCCTAACTAAAGAAAGTTTTAAGCTGTCTTGCCTTATCAAAATATGTTTTGATTTTAATTACAAACACTTATCACTAAAGTCCTTTATCTTTTTTACAATACCCCTCTGATAACACTGTCAAAGTCATTAAAAAAAACAAATACCTAAATAAGATATTCCAAACTAAATTCTGCTTTATACCACTTTCGATGACTTTAATTTTCACTAAAAAAAATTATTAATTTCTGTTCAATTCTCTGGAAATGTCAGCATCAATTTAATCACACAAAGCTATGGAAATCTCTACAGAACAATGGAAAAGTCAGTGAAGACTCACATTTTAAACTAATCATACAAACCCTTTCCCTGGTAGCAAAAGGAAAACCTTTAATTATTCTATAAATTCATTACAGGAATAAAAATATTTAGGTTTAAAATCTTTCAGCCCTGGCTGGTGTGGCTCAGTGGACTGAGTGCTGGCCTGTGAATCAAAAGGGCTGCCGGTTCAATTCCCAGTTAGGGCACATGCCTGGATCGCAAGCCAGGTCCCCAGCTGGGGTGTGCAAGAGGCACCTACGCATTGATGTTTCTCTTCCTTTCTTCCTCCCATCCCCTCTCTAAAAATAAAATCTTTCAAAAATTCTTGGAGTGGTGAACATATAATTCACTGTACCGATGATGTGTTATGCTATTGTACAACTATATTGTATATTGTACAAATCTATAGTTTGGTTAACCAGTGTCATCTCAATAAACTCAATAAAAAGGAAAAAAAACAATATATATCTACATGAAGCTTGCATTACAGCCTTCACAGCATTACAGCTGTCCCCTCCCACTCTTCACTACTCATTCCTTCCTCATCAGCGACTCCTCCATCGAGCACTCTCAAGTCCTTCAATGTTTTACAGACACTTCAACTAGTCACCCTTTTCTTGACACATCCAATTTTCATGTTATTAAAATACAGCTTTTCCATAAATGAGGCCAATGCTGTAAATATGTTCTGACCAACTTGTAATACATATCATATCCCTTATTGTGTACAGAATTCTCTTAAATGCAGCTTGGTATTTAGTTCATTTTTTTTAAGTCACTATACTGTTGGATCTCCGTGATTTTGCAAAACCAAACTCCTAAATGTCAATCAAATCCAGCTAGTTGTATCCCCACAGGCGAAGTTTTCTCTTCTCAGTCCCACACCATTAAATCCCTCTAAAGCTTTAAGGAAGTTACCATTTCTTCTTCTTTTGAAACTTCCATCTTTGACCTCCATTTCCCTCTAGTTTCCCTCGTTCTACTAAGATACTTTAAAATTTCCAGCCCTGGTCAAGTCAAAATACATTCAATTTTTCAGCCCAGGCCAAGTAGCTCAGTTGGTTAGTGTGGTCACAAAACACCACAACTGTGGATCCCAGGTCAGGGCACACAATGAGAAGCTACTAAATAACACATAAATAAGTGGAACAACAAACTGATTTTTCTCTCTCTAAAAGTCAATGAATTTTTAAAAACTAAGTTTATCATGATAGATTTTCCAAGTCTCTTCCCCTTCCCTTTCATGGATTGTGACGCTTCTATCTCTGCTCCCCACAAAATGTGCATGTCCCTTTCTAATCCTCTCTCCAGAGGTAAAACCATTATAACTCTTTCAGATCATTTTAATTATAAACAATTTATATCGCTAGCCCCGACCTCTATCCCAAACTTCAGACTAACATATTCTGAACTCTTAATCTAGATGTCCCAAAAGTACCTTCTATTCAACAAGCACAAACCCCTAGTCATTTTTCCTACCCCGCAACAATTATCCCCTCCCTATGTCAACAATTTCAATGGCAAATATCTAACCACCAGAATTAAAAAGCTTTGAGACATTTTTTTTAATCCTTAACCAAGGATATGCTTTACTGATTTTAGAGAGAGGAAGGGGGGGGATGGAATAGGGGACTGGAGGGGAGAGGGCGGATAAGAGGGAGAGAGAAGGGAGAGGGACAGGAAGAGGGAGAAACAGTTATCAGTTGCCTCCCTCCCACATGCTTCCCAACCAGGGATTGAACCCGCAACCTAGGTACATACCCTGACCAGGAATCTAATAAGCAAGCTTTCAGTGCACCAGAGGACGCTGCAACCAACCAGGCCACTAGGCCAGGGATTTAGATTTCTTGCTTTCTTTTTCTTTAATCCCCACCTGAGGATCTGTAAGCCATCTTAACTCTTTCCTTTTCCCACCAACTTATAATTTACAAACCCTAGTTGTTCTACTTCTAAATACTGAAATGAAATCTATTAAACCCATGATATAAATGTCTATGTTAAGTTCAAAATTGTATTTTTCCAATAAAATTAAATTTTTTTAATTGGATATTTTCTTGAAGCTCTTGTAATATTTAAGAGAATTTTAACACAGACTCTGACAGCCTCATGATTCTAAATTTAAATTAGTAACTCACTTAAGTTTAAAGCTATTAAGACACGGGTGGCGAACACAAGGTCCGAGGGCCAAATGTACCTAGGTTGTGGACACCTTTGACTCTACCCAGCTCACTTAACAGTTAAGTAGTTACATTTATACAGTCCTAAAATTACATTCAGCCCTTTGAAGGCAACCACGAGGGTGATGTGGTCCTCAGTGAAAATGAGTCTGGCACCCCTGCTCTAAGGGTGTTTGATTTGGTTAATAAACAACACGTGGAATGTTTAAGAGAAATTGTGACTCACTATATTTACAAGTTTCATTTATTAACTTTAAAATAGTTTCAAGTATTTAAGAAAGTTCTGCTTGTTGAAATTTCACATATAATGCATAAGGCATAAGAAGTACTAAAATATAAAAGTCTGGTATATTAAATGTATAAATATAAGGATCGTAATTAAGTTAATCTGAAATAATAGTACTAACAACTAACATTCAAAGCACATTTTCCTATAGCTCAGCACCATTCCAAGTACTTTATAGTGTAAACTCATTCATTGAACAATCACTGAGATCTGCGCCATGAACTAGGTAGGCATGATTCTAGGCTTTGAGTACCAAATCAGTGAACAAAAAAACAAAACACTCTAAACCTTCATGGGTCTTTTATTTGAGTAAGAAAAGGCAAGCAATAATTATCAGGTATGATACTTACTATGAAGAAAAATAAACTGGGGAAAGTAAAAAAAGGTACTATTTTAGATGGCACAGTGAGGGTTATACAAGTAAGCACCATTCACACAAAGTCTTTGTAAATGATACTCCTGTAAAACTCCCTCACTAGGAAAAACCTCTTTAGAGCAGGTAATAGCTGAACATGAGAATTGAGAGGGCAAGCCTTGCTGGTAAGGCTATGAGAAGAATAATACAGGAAAAGAAAACAAATACAGAAGCCATTTTACCTGGGAAGGCTATTTAAAGGGAGATTTAATCTGTTCAACTACAACTACTAAAATATACTTAAGTGTCATCTCCCACCCCCACCCAGCAAAATTATTCTTACTTCATATTGAACTTGATAAATCAGTAGAAAATGCATAAGCTGAACTTAAAGACAAGTTTTAAAATTTAATTACTCAATATTATTTTACCAAAAAATATAAATGATCCCCTCTACACCCAAAAGTAGCCAGACAAAAGAAACAATAAAGTTTCATTGCTCTAAGCAATTCATTAGAACTGCAGACATAAATGTACTGAAACTACATGTTCTCTATCACATATGATGGAATAAAATTTCCACTTTAAACAGGGTTGTCTCCCAGCATGAAAACTGTAAAGAAATAAAATAGGACTTGAGGTGCTCATTATTTAATATTATCTTCCTAATCAATAGGCCTTTTCCCCTTACTGATCTTGCTTTGAATTTAGTTAACTAAAACTAGCCCTTTCTGTTGTTCTTAAGCATTCTTTGCAAACTTAAAACTCATTCAGAGATCTAGCCTACCCATATTCTTACTGATACATTACTTTTTTGTATTAACCTTTATGTGGGTACTCTTTGATACTTTCCTTTGAAAAATATTAGAAATGCCATGTGAAAGTCTTAACTTCTTTGGATGACTCATACATTTTTCTTCCCTCCACGGAAATTTTTTTGTAATTTTAACATGTTTCATTTTTAAGAGCCTTCTATCCATATTGATTGTTTATACTATCTGTGGTCAGTACCAATCTTTTCTCCTAAGTTTCTGAACTGGCTTTTCTTTGAATTCCTACCTAATATGAACTCCAAAGTGCAGTCACTACCTTTTGATTCTTATGACTTTCATTTCTATCTGGGAAGCAAAGAACAGTTTTGCAAAAGCATGATGAGGTTTGGAATCAGGTATCTGTCACTTACTAGCAGTGTAACCAACTTCTCTGAGCCTCCATTTCCACACTGATAACAAATAGCGTCTACTGACCACCTATTTCATGTCAAGTACCGTATATACTCTGTACATGAGTAGAAAGTACTGTATCATTTATAATGAGAAAAACAAGGCTTAGAGATAAAAAAAAAAAAAATTTGCTTGAAGTCAGAGCTTATAAATGCTAGAGCCAGACCCTGACCAGGGTAGCTCTGATAGGTGGGCATTGTGTGTGAGAGCAACTGATAAATGTTGATTTTTCTCTCCCACCCTGTATCCCTCTTTTCCCCTATCTCAAAAGTCTGATTCCAAGCTCACATTCTTTTTTACTACACCACAAAGCAGTGACTATAAAATGAGTATGTTGCTCAAGAGATTTCAATAATGGCTAATTCCATATGCCCCTCATCACTACCTTTCCTTGTTGGTCAGAATCCATTTCACACCAGCAACTCTCTTCAACTTTTAGATTAAACTTCCAGTAAAGCATTTATCAAAAGCTCTGATCATCTTTATTAGTACATTAATTAATCCACTAATTAAAACAAAAAATGATGTATCAAATATACTCTTAAGATATTTTTGTTAAAAGAGCCTTATATACAACAATATAAAACCCATGGTTAGAAAAACATAAAAAGTCAGGAAGCCAAACTATTTAATTCAGCATATTATGTTATTCACCCTCAAAATTCTTAAACCAGTCCATGTAGAGAGAAGGCTTTAAAAAAAAAAAAATAAATGAAGTCATTCTGTGAGTTATTCAGATTAAGACTATAGAAATACTTAAAAAGAGTATTTTTCCAGAAACCTACTCTACAATTGAATCCTCATGGAACTATCAAGTTTCTCTTAATTATCTTTTAATTTCCTCTTCATACATTAGATAGCAGATAGGCCTAAACACCACCTTTCGTATCACATTAAAGCCTACATTCAGGTAATCTGAATGGACAGAAATAAAGAGCTAGCATAACAATATATATTTTTCAGTTTCTTAAAAGCAAAAAAGTTTATGGATTAAAATTTGTAAGTAGTTTTACTACTAAGCTGTAAGATGGTACTATAATGAAGAATTTGAAAATGCACCAGCTGATTTGTTTTTAAACCTATAGTAAGTGCAGGCAACAATGACTTAAAACAGTCAAAGAAATTTTTGGATTTATGAAAATGTTCTAAAACTGGACTGTGGGTGGGTTGCACAACACTGTAAACTTACTAAACATCACTGTTTTATACACACCAAAAGAATATGTCAGAAGTCCTGCCCCCAAAATATGTAATTAATAGGTGGCCTGAATGCTCCTTCCTTGTATTACTATTACCTTGAAATTAACAGCAGCATTTAGATCCCTTGTTCTACAAATCTGCGTATCTTACCTGAGCACCTTTGGACTTCCAGGTACTGAATTACACTGTAGTCCTCTTTAATAAACAAATGAAGTTCTTAAACATGGCAACACTGTACCAAATTGTCTCTAAAACTCTTGACCAGTAAGAAATGCCTTGCTAAAATTACATATGGGGGGAGAGGTGTATAACGGAACAACATAAGAGCTTGGATAAGCAACACCTTGATGAATAAACTTAAAAGATTTCTATTTTTAAAAATCAAAGTATTCAAATCATAGCTACTACCAATTCTGATTTTTTATCTCTAAAACAGTCCTTGAATATGAAATCTGGAAGAAAATTCAAATGTCAGTGTAAAATATGATATAAACAATTTCATTAGAACATACACGGTGGTCCTAAAATAAGGAAAGATACTAATAACATACATAAATGCCCCTGATAACAAATCAAACTCCTAAAACAGAGTATAAATGCTTAGGTTCATATCCCAAACCCAGAATTCAGCACCTGTATGACACTAAGCAAGTTACTTAACCTCTGTGTTTCAACTTGCTTATTTGCAAAAATGAGGGTAACAGTAACCATTCTTACAAGATTGCTGTGAGCCCCAAATGATAATGACTGTAGTATTTATATATATGTAGCACACAGAAATTTTTCAACAAATCTTTATTAGTATTACTATTATAGTTTTAAAAATTATCTGAAGCAGTCCTTCCCAACCTTTAATATACATTCAAACTGCCAGGAATCTAGTTAAAGAGATTCTGTAACACCTGGGTACAGCCTAAAATTTGCATTTCTCTAAGTGCCCAGAAAGGTACCAAGAAAGGGCACTTCTGGTTTATAAGGACAGTTCTCATATTTCAACAAACACCAGAATCACTTTGAGGGCTAGTTCAAAACAGAGATTTTCAGCCCTGACCTATGTGGCTCAGTGGATTGAGCATCAGCCTGCAAACTAAAAGGTTGCTGGTTCAATTCCCAGTCATGGCACATACCTGGGTTGCAGGCCAGGCCCCCTATTGGGGATATGCTAGAGGCAACTGATTGATGTCTCTCTCATACGTAGATGTTTCTCTCCCTCTTTCTCCCTCCCTAAAAATAAATAAAATCTTAAAATAAAAATAAAAAAAGATTTTTGGGCTCCACTCTAGAATTACATTTGTAACAAGTTCCCAAGTGATGCTATGCTGTTATTCCCAGGCCCATATTTTGAGAACTATTGCTCAAAGGGTCTCAGCTAGGATGTACATTATAATAACTTTGGAAGTGTTTGTTTCTTTGATTAAATGTATTCATATGTGCCCTGACTATACCCCAGTATTGGTTCTCAAAGTGTGGTCTCCTAGCCCACTACATATGAAGCTGGCTCAGCCATTCATTATTTTTTAAAAACAAACCAAGTAACTAAACCTTCCAGCATGATTATGATGCATGCTAAAGTCTGCAACCACTATCTTACAGTTACGAATGAATCAGGATTTCCTTGGTGAAATTTTGCTAACTGTAGAAAAAAAAGTTACCTACCTATATATGTGGCTTAGGTCAAAACAGAAAATGTCCTGACTCATTTGCCAAGTAAGAAGGTCTTTACTCAAATCTAGTGGTAACCCTGTAACTGTTACATAAGTCAATTACTCTCTACTTCATTCTTTAAGAGATAATACTCTCCTATAACATGATGTTCCCCCTAGTTAGACATGTAAAATCTCCAAGAAGCCCTGGCTGGTGGCTCAGCGGATAGGTGCCGGCCTATCCACCCAAAGGTCACTGGTTTGATTCCCAAGCCATGTATTCAGCCAAGACCTTAGCTGGAGGCAGTGGAAAGCAACCATACACTGATGTTTCTCTCCCTCTCTGCCTCCCTCCCTTCCCCTCTCTCTGAAAATAATAAAATCTTAAAAAGAAAAAATTTCCAAGAAAAAATTATTAAGACAAAAATTTTGCGTAACATTCAATTTCCACAAAAGTTCAAATAAAAAATTACGAGTCTAAAATGTAGGTATGTGTTCATCTTAAATGATTCTGAAACAACATAGCTAATTTCAACAGCTATAGGCCATTTATAATAGACTGGCCCTAAATTAACAACTGACAGTAACCAAAATTTATTTATAAAGGAAATTAAGTATATTTTCCAGACTAGCCATGGGACTTAGCTGAAAGAAAAATTATGTGCATGAACACAGTTATAAATCTTGCACTATGCCTTTCTTTTAAATTAAGAAAGGGAAATAAATAGGCATAGAAAAGAAAACACAAAGGAAGGATTTCTGGGAAGAAAGTCATACATTTGAAGCCAGCCTGAAAGTAAGTAGTAGTAGCTAAGGCTCTTAGCTGATTCTCAATTTTTCAGTAGCCTACAATTTGATTTTATAATTGGCATACCACAATGTTGTTCTGTTCATAAATGTAAAATAAGTATCTTAAAAGGAAAATGGCTTAAACTGGGATTTTTTCCTCACTCAGACATAGTACAGGATACCAGAGGGTGTCTGTGATAAAAATTAGAATGGGAATGAATCACTGTTTGAAAGGAATTCAAAGAATGAAAAGAAAGCTGCCAAGTCAAAGGATAAAAGCCCAAAAGCCATTAGCTGGTCAGGAATGCTATACCAAAGAATTCAAAACAAAATTTTAAATGGAAAAATAAAATAAAGGCTGAAGTTCTGTTGTAGGCCATCAATGACAGCAATTAAAAAGTATCCTGTATGCCAAACAACATTAAAACACAGAGGTCTACCACACACTCTGAAAGCAAAGGCAGCTTTCCTTTGATGTCTGACACCTTTTAGGGAGTTCTTGAAAACTATGAATGCCATGAGAAAACCCTAAATCAAAGTGCTGAAATCTCCAGGTATAATTTAGATTGAGTTCTAAGATTTCTCAGGTTACTCATACCAAAACAGGATAAAAATGCAGTAACATTTTCAAAGGAAATTAAAGCTCAAAAGCACACAAAATTATTCTATGGTACTAGACATCAAAATAGTGGTTTCCCATGGGAGAGAGGGGAGTTTTAATGACTAGAATAGAGCACAAGACAGTTTCTGGGGTTTGGATAATGTTCTGCTTCTTACTATAATTTCACCAAGTGTGTTCACATTATGAAATTTCACTGAATTGTACACTTATGGGAACCTTCTGTGTGTATTTTACTTTAACCATACTTACATTTTTTTAAAAAGCAGAGAGAGAGGATAAAGGAAATTTTTCCCTCAGGAAATAAAATGTATTACAGCAAAAACATTTAAAAATTATATTCAGTAAAGAGTTAATACAGAGAATTACTACAAAGTTCCTCAAAAACTATCCGTAGATAAATCTCACAAACACCTTTTTCAGGAAGAAAAAATATCTCATTATCTACCTCTACAATACAATCAAGACAAATAAAGCATTATTTCACTTTACTTACCACACACATTAATCTGTATACTAATGGGAATTGTATACAAATGCAGATGTTTTCCTCAAGTTTCTGACCCATTAAAATAAAGAAGAAAATAAACCTAGCCCTGGCCAGGTGGCTCAGTTGGTTGGGGTATCATCCTGTACACCAAGCAGTTGCAGATTGGATTCCCAGTCAGGGTACATCCATACCTAGGTTGCAGGTTTGATCCCAGGAGGGGCATACACAGGAAGCAACCAACCAATGTTTCTTTCTCACATGCATGTCTGTCTCTCTAAAATCACTATCTTTAAATGAGGGTTTTACAGAAACTAGTAAGGAGAGTAAATAAGTGCCAGAATACAGTTAGCAACTGCTATTTCCTGGACCATTTCAGTGTCATTTTACAAATCAATTCATCCCGTTATGGGGCAGCTGAATTCCAGTGGAACTAAAAGGGATGAATCATGTTCCAATCCCTTTAAATCTCATCCTAAACCAAGGCACAAGGGAATTTTATCACATCAAGGTCTTAATCTGCCATTCTGTTTATGTGACCACCAAGCACAAGACACACACACACACACACACACACATCTTTTCAAATATTTACCATGTCTTCATAAAGTTAAGCTGGTTTATCTTTCTAACACTAATGCAATCACACTAATCAGTATGCAGCAGAAAATGTTAAAATGATAGCTTTGGAGGTATTAGTTTTAAAATATAAATAAACACAAACATCAGATTTTTTGGAATGATTATTTTAAGTCTGAATAATTATTTCACAAAGGAAAAAAATCACACCATCCTAAATAATAACTTTGAATATTTTAAAAAAATGCCTTCTTTAACATGGATGCCCTCACTAATGGTCACCTTTCTTAGATTATTCACTATTAAATTTCAGTATATGTACCACATTACCATGCTGTTAGGTATGTATGAAAAAAGGTATTTTGATTCTGTATCTTGGGTCTTGGAAGTACCAATAAGCAGTTTTTCATTGAATAATTAGAAGCTTATGGTACCAAACTGTACATTACTGTATTTAATAAAGAAAACACCTTATGCACACACCCTAAATTGCTTTTCTTAGAAGTTTATTTCTCTAATCCTACAAAATCTACCAAAGTAGTTTTTCTCTTTATAGCCTCTAATACTGTACTCTTAGGTAGTTTCATATTCTGTCATTCAAGAAAGGAGAAATTCCTTCACTTAACCCTCCTTATAAATTCTGGGGAATGGAAAAATATTTTGAATTTGGGCTGAAAAGAAAGTAAGATATAAAACATTGTTTTGTACAGAATAAGCTTTATTATCTTCAATTTATAAGCTGTTCTTAAAAATCAATCAGAAAGCAGACAACAAAGAGACCAAAGGCTCCCCTGGCTGGCGTGGCCCGGTGGGCTGGGCCTCGTCCTCCACACCAGAAGGTTGCTGCGGTGACTCCAGTCAGAACACATGCCTGGGTAGTAAGCCAGGTCCCAAGCTGAGGGCCTGTGAGAGGTGATGGCTCTTCCCCTCTTTTTCCCCTCACTTCCCACCTCTCAAGTAAATAAATAAAATCATTTAAAAGAGAGAAAGCAAGACCAGAGCAAATTATATTAAACACATCAAAGAATCATCTAAAATCAACATTTATATTTATTTAAGTTTAGGATAAAAATAAACAGTACAAATATAAACATTTAAAATTTTAAAAATGAAACAAAGCAATGAGAATATAAAGGACCATTTAATAGAATTAAGACAATTATGAGTTTGGAGAAAAACATTTTAGATTCTCATTTTACACCAACACCAAATGAGGTTAAAAACTTAAAATTTGCTTAAATACAACTTAGAAAAATTAAAGAAACAGTATTAAATCAATACTGGTTATTTATTACATTTCTGGGGGAGAAATTTCTTCAGATTAAGAATAGTACAAAATGAGGCCAAAAGATTTACATTCATTTAAAAAATGTTTATCTTAAAAAGTGGTATGACTTTCACCCTATTAAGTTTTTATCAATAATATTTCATGTTGAGGTAGAGTGTAAACAGCTCCTTCAACGTCAACATAAATTAATTCTTAAAAAAATGTTCATTGACTTTGGAAAAAGAGGAAGGGAGAGACAAACATCAATGTGAGAATATGAGAGCAAAACATTGATTGGTTGCCTCCCTTACCTACCCCACCCAGTGATCAAACCCCCAACCTAGTAGCCTTGACCAGGAATTGAATCCCCAACAGTCTGATTTACAGGACTGCACTTCAAAAGAGACACACTGGCCAGGGCTAAATTGATTTTATTTTTTTAAGACTTTATTCATTATTTTTAGAGACCTGGCTTGCAACCTGGTTATGTGCCCTGGCTGGGAATCAAACTAGCAACCTTTGGGTTCACAGGCCAGCATCTATCCACTGAGCCCTCAGCCAGGGCTGATACTTTTTATAAGTACTGTGACAATGGGTTCTAAGCGCCTTCTAAAATGTGCTTAAAAATCATTTCTGGCAATACACTAGACAGTAGTACTATATATAAAAAACATGCAGAAATGCTCTTCACACTGTTATTTATACTTGTATTTGCACAAAGTTAGAATAGGGGAATGATACATCTATTCATGGAGCATCACACAGCCATTTATAATAATGATTATGAAGATTCACTGTGAAATGGAAAAATGTTACCTAACATTAGGTTAAAAAGCAGGACATGAGATTAAATGTTTATCTACAATTATCTACAACATATATATTTAAAATAAAGAAACGCATCAAAATGTTAATATATTTATATTAATATCCAAAATTTATAATCCTTGAATCAGCTATTAAAAATCATTAAAACACGCATGAGGTTTAATGTATTATAAGAGACTAAGAAAGCAAGCAAAGAAGTTAAGAAAATCCACTACAATATAATACATTTCTCACCTCAAGACACTCAGTATCAGAATTCAAAACTACAGTACTGAATCATGTAGACAGGGCACTTATTAATTCTAACTATCTGCTTTAAAAATTTCTTCTTTAAAGATGAAATTTCAATATCATCTTTAGACAACTGGTTAATTATTACTAATATTAAATATTAAAAGTAATACAGCCTAATGTGAAAGGTAATCTCTT
The DNA here is from genome assembly GCA_004026585.1 of Noctilio leporinus. Classification (NCBI taxonomy): domain Eukaryota; kingdom Metazoa; phylum Chordata; class Mammalia; order Chiroptera; family Noctilionidae; genus Noctilio; species Noctilio leporinus. The sequence goes on from PVIW01004345.1 coordinate 125,850, forward strand.
GAAATATTAAATAAGGGAAATAAATAGGTAGATAAAGGCAATAAAATTAAAAGCTATTCCGTACACAACAGCACCATTGCTACTGGTATAATCAGATGAAGTCTGAGTGAATTTTCTAGAAAACCGAAATGCAATAACAAAGATTTGAAAACATTTACTTATGACAATACTTTTAAGAGACAGCTATTCTTATTTCCTTAAACACAGACCATGGAATAAAGTTTATGATTGAGGTCATCACCGTGACACATTGTGTACACATCTCTACAATACTGGGATTTCCTCAGAAGTTAATATAAAATTGTATGTCTCTGTGTGATGGCATTACAGTATCATTAACTTCTACAGTTGTTTTGGTTTTTTTTTAAGATTTTATTTATTATTTTTAGAGAGAGGGGTAGGGAAAAAGGGAGAGAGGGAGAGAGACATCAATGTATGGTTTGCTTTTCACCTGCCTCCAGCTACAGACCTGGCTGGAGACCTGGCTTGCAACCTGTATAGTTCCCTTTTTTTAATAGCTCTTCTTTCTCTTCCCTTGAAATAAAATGACAGACATTTTAGCTGTCCACATGCCTAACTCCAACTGTCAATTCTATAGATTATAATCTGTGAGCTACAAAAATCTGATAACCAACCCTGTTCAACAGGCTGCAAAATTTTAAGTTTTTTACTCCAATTCAGTTTCTTAACAAAGATCTTAAGATTATTGTACTTAATTACAGTTATTTTTAAGGCTTACAATTCCTGCTGTTTCAAGTAGCTGGTATCACTAGCACTCAAAATGTTTTTGAATTACCAACTAGTAAATAATACTGGAATTCCAAGAATAATAAATAATAAAGTAACTGACCACATGGTATAGGTCTCCTCAAGAAAAGTTACCCAATTCACTTGTCTCTGACAAGAATTACCTACATAAATGAAAGCAGCTAAAAAGAAAAAACAAAGACATGAGAGGAATAAATCAAATAAAATAGCAATGTCCATGCTGCATGGTTTTAAAAGGCTTAGGACTTTGGGTAATATTTACTGATAATGTTTTTGGAAATATAATTACAGTAGTATCACAGTTTTAACTACAAAAATTTTCATCACGGTGTGTACCACACCTAGTTAATACCATAAAAATCAAAGCATCTTGTCCTGATGCCTAGCCTCAGAAGGCTGGACATGGTCCCCCAAAGCAGAAGGTTACCAGTTAAGATCCCCATTCAGGACACACGCCTGAGTTGAAGGCTCCATCTCCAGCTGGGGGGCCTCTAAAAGGCAACTAACGTTTGGTTCTCACATCAATGTTGCTCTCCTTCTCTTTTTCCCTCCCTTCCATGCTAAAAAAAATAAATATCTTTGAAAGATAAAAAATCTATCAAATATTCTTTGTAGTTAAATTCACATTAAATTTTCACATAAAATTAGATAAAGTTTTTTAAAAAGCATTTGCAACGTACTTTTACTGAAGTTTCTGGTCAAGTAATTTACTGCAATCTCTCTTGGGACGCTGACTCAATAAGAGGTAAGAGCCTGGCTAGTGTGGCTCAGTGAACTGAGTAATAAGCCTGCAAACCAAATAAATGGTCACTGGTTCAACCTGAGTTACTGGCCAGGTCCCCAGTTGGGGGCGCACAAGAGGCAACCATACATTGATTTTTCTCTCCCTCTCTTTCTCCCTCCCTTCCCCTCTTTCTACAAAATAAATAAAATCTTTAAAAAAGATATGAAATAATGGTATGTATTTTTAAAATTTATTTAAAGATTTTACATTCTTTTTTTCTTTTAATTTTATTGTTGTTGTATTGCATCCATCCCCTTTTTGCTCCCCTCTGTCCCCCTCCCCACCCACCCATTCCCCCAGATTTTACATTCTTGATACAATAGGTAACATAGGTATTACACCACATAGTTTATACAAAGCTACAGGTCTTACAGAAATTAACATTGTTAGACCTTAAGAAAAACACTGAAGTGAGGGCAAACCAGTATTAATATTATCACTGTTAGTAATTTTCTGATTTACTGAAGCACATTAGCTGTCAGTAATATGACAGTAATGATTGAGAAAAAGGAAAATAAAATTTCTTAAGTTTTACTCAAGCAAACTCAAATTATGTAAGATGCTCCTCTTCCTTGAACTTTTTTCTCAGTATATTCCTTTCCAGTATCTTAGACAATTTAGCCTGTACCAGGTTGTAAAAGATCAGTAATTCCCAAGACCCACCACCAAAAGTATTTATAGTTCATAAAACAAAGTTGTTAGAGTAGAAACATGTCTTATTGTTACAATCAGATGCATATGAAAACTACCAAAGGCCCAATTACCAAGCAAAACTTTGCAGATACCTTTGCACTGGCCTTTAAGCTGTGACCTGTGAATCCACTGTAATTTTCACAACTTCCTACCTTTAAAAATAAAAAAATGTAGCCAATAAATGTTATTTAACAAGAGGGCTATACCTAAGTATAATTTCAATTCAATACCAATCTCAGTTGCTGACTTTCTGACAGGTGATAGGTATCACGCAATTTGATAGGGGGACTGAAAACTGCCTGAAAAAAAAAAATTACTTAAGAGGAAAACATTGCCTTAAACACCGATTGCAAATTCTGGTCAACCCAGGCTCCCTGCAACAAGCATCATGAGCCTCCCTATTCTTGGACCATGACCTGTCAACCTTTTACCACCCTCTCATTGTCCTGCAACTTCCCCAATTCCATTTCAGGACCAACCTATAGACTCCTATGTCTCCTTTTTCCCTTTCCCATATCACTAACTATAACCAATATTTCTACCCAAACTTTAACAACAGAAAAACCACAATGCCCAAGAAGAGTGAACATTTTTCTTTTCATGTGACAGGTCTAATAAATTTTGCTGGAAATTTTAAAAGGAGAAATACTTTCAAAAATTGCCACTTAGCACATTTTAAGTATATTTACATCAACTACTGCTGTATCAGCCACTCACCTATTAAGCTCGCTACATTACACAGTCAGAACTATTACTCTGAGTTGATAACTTTGAAAACTGGAAAACTATACACATACTTGGGCTGTAGTTTAGAATATGTTAAGGATTATAAAATATAAACATATGAATATAAGGGTAAATACATAACACAAGTATTAAACATAAAAATATAAATCCCAATCATAAAAGGTTTCTCTATGTGCTGCCAAAACACTAATATTTATTTTTTTAAACCATGTTTTATGTGAACTTTATTTTTACAAAGCTACCTGCACACTAACAGTGCTATCCTTCAAGATTTTTCACAAAACCACACCATCCAAAAATCTGCACCAACAAAAAATTTATTTTTAAAAAAACAATGCATGAATCAGAACAATGCGCATGTATTACTAAACAAAAACTTATTTGAGTAGGAAAAAGTTTACTGGTTTACTGATTTACCAATCACTATGTGAAATGTATACTAAAACAACACCCCTCCAGTCCATCTCTTCGTTAAGAAAACAAACATACGTAGAGAATACGTAAAATAATACCGAGCTATGGCTAAGTGCTCATAGAGATTTAAGACAGAAGGCAATTTAGTAGAGTGAGCCCTTTTTACTCTATACACCTCTCTGTAGTAAATGTAGAAGCAACACTTTGTAGTTTAAAAAGTCATGTATTATCTATCTAGTCACCTGATTAGTTTTGTAATTAACTCCACTAAGATTACTAAGTAAGTCCAAAGAATGCTCAAGAATATGAAGACGTGTATACTGTAAATTCGTTTTGGGTAAGACATTAGAGTTGGAGAAAATTCAATTTGATGTCAAACTCATATAAGAAAAACTGAACTCAAACTTTGATACCGGTTTATGAGTTTGCTTTCAATTAAATATTTGACTTAGAACATTTCACTATTACCTTAAAAATGCAAACTAAACCACTCCTGACCAAAGATAGCAAATTCGTAACACAGTAATCGAAATCTTATCGGTAATGAGTAAAGAGGCACGTACGTACAAAAAGATCAAAAAAATAATTTTATTCTGACATCAAGTACTGTCAGAGACAAACGGTCCTTCCAATTACTATCAAAACTTACTGCAAATACAAAGATAAAGGGATGGGGAAATCATCAATATCCAAATAAATTGGAGTAAATGTTGCTCAGAGAAAAGAAATGAAAGGCGCTCCGGTCTAAGCGTCTGAGAATGGCTAGTGGAGAAAGGTACCGCTGCAGAAATAAGGGACAGAATGGTTAACACGTCTGGAATTCGTTAGAAAATGGCAACAAGGAGAAAAACTGAGAATAACACTTGAAAAGTAAGAGGAACAGCAGCCAATGGAATCGTCACGTCTGCGCGAGCACAACTCCAGACTTCCAGTGAGTTGGGACGGGGGTGGAACTATTACCGCACAGGGGAGAAGGTGCCCCGGCAGAGGGATGCAAACTGCAGGTGGCGTAGCGCCCGCAGGGGGATTCGGGAGGAAGCCCACATTGCTTCAATGGGGTCAATGTATCCCCTTCAAGGCTAGAGGAAGCTGACACAGCACGTCTCCCAGCACCAAGAGGCACTCGTTCCCGGCCCCTCCCTAGCAACTTGCCTTGTACAAAGAGTTGCGGGTCCCAAGCCCCCGGAACCCAAGGCTCCGCCATCCAGCGCAACTGCTCTGCCAACAAGGTCCCGCGAGAATTGAGAAGTCTCGCGATATGAACCCACTAGCATCTCGCGAGTTCCCCTTAGAACAACATGGCGGTACCGGAAAATCAATAGTTTAGGAGTTAAAAAGTGCTTCATTAATGGACTTAACATGTAAAACAGAAAAAGGCTAGAAAGTATTTTCCGCTTATATTTCTCATTTCCCCTAGTATAAAAGCAAAGTGGCTAAATAAAAACAAATATCTAAAATCGTGGATGACTAGTCTTAGTAAAACCACACAACATCCTTCTACCTCAGCCAGCCTGTCACGTGGAAGGAAATTCTCGGCGTGCGCGTCACGTGGGCAGCTACAGAGGAGCGCGCGGCCGTTGCCCTCCCCGCCCCCCTCGTCGCCCAGGCACACGTGCGCGCGCACCCTGCCCCACGTGGGGGCTTCGCCATCGCCGCCGCCGCCGCCGTCTACAACCCACCCCCTCCCAGCACTCGACTCCTGACCCGGTCCGCGAGCCGATCGTATCCCGGGTTCCCCCCACCTCTCATATTCTCCTTACCCCGAGCCTGGCCCGCAACACGTGCCCAGAGCAACTGTTCACCTTTCTCGCCGCGCCGGTCGCCGAAGGCCACTCAGGGCGGCACCGCCGCCGTGGTCGCTCACTGCCCCCGACACAGCACTTGCTCGGGTGGCCGCCGCCGCAGGAAGCTCGACAGTGAGGCCGCGGCGTTTCCAGGTGGGTCCCCGCCTCCTGCTCCTGCCACTTCCCGCAGCACCAGCGGCTCCTTCCGGTCCCCTCCTTTTTCCTCGCTGGGACGGGCTAGCGGCCCAGGCTGCCGACGCGCTCTCTACACCGCCTACTGGAAACTGCCGCTGATGCGGCGCGGGCGGGCCGTGGGCACAAGCCCGCCCCCGCGAACCGCCCCTGCCCCCGGGCGTGACTTGTTTGAGATCAGGTTCCAGTCCATCAGTCGGGGGAGTCCACCTGGCCTCGACCCGGGTAGGGAAGGCGTCCCATTAGCTCTGCTGGCGGAAATCCTTATCATCCTGCTGTCTGTGGCCTCTGCAGAAATGTGTACACCCTAGCTCCCTTAACCGTGTGGTCTCAGGCGAGGAAAACATGTACACGTCTGCTCCTACCTAACTCATCCCCAACCGCACGGCCCCCCTGGTCTCCCCTCTGCTTTCCACCGGTTCATGCAACACGCAGGCTCGGTCTACTTCAGGACTTTGCGCTTGCTGTTAGCTCCGGCGAGAACACGCCCTCCGGATTTCTTGTAACTTGTGGATTTTCAGTGCATAATTCAAGTCCCTTCTCAAAGGTCAATCTGATACTTCCCCCATCACGAGCAATTACATCATCACTCTAACGCTCCTTATCAGTTTATACATTTTAGTGAGTTATCATTTGGAGACCTTATGTGTAAGTCACCTGCCCCCAAGAAAGATCCTTGGAGAGAGGACTTTTAACTTGTGGTCATTGCTATATCCCCAGAAATGTGTCTGACAGAAAACAGTCTTCAGTAATTAGTCTATTTAAACAAAATGAACTGTATTAAGCATGCAGAAAAATAAAGCCTAACACACTGGTAGGAGGTTAAATACTTATTTGGGTTGATAGGTCCAGTGACAACCTTGCCAGTTATGAGCTATGAAAAAACTGAGCTAACTCTCCTTCCCTGACTATCGTTTGAAGATTATACTTCAAAAATATAAAATCCATTGATAGAGGCATTTTAACCGAAGCTCTTTCTTCAGTTTGTCGAGTAGTATTGCTTTGCTTTTGTCTCTTTTGGCTTTGGACCTTTTCTTTTTCCAGTAAGTAGATAATGTGTGCCTCTTTGTTGTGCTCATTATTGTTGAAATGGCTTTTTATATTTGTTTTGGTTGAAAGTTCATCCCAAAACATCTGCTTCAAGACAAAGTGTGACAAATACATTTGTATATTAACACTTCAAGAGGCTTTAATTGTACCTAATTGGTTCCAGGCCTTAGTGGACTACAGACACAAGAACAAAACAAGGTTTCCTTTCCTTGCAGTATATGATTATAGAACCAAGTTCTATTTATAATAACCATAACAACTTCTTGTGTCCTGTGTCAGGCAACATGCTATGTATTTTTTGCTACATAGTCACATACTATTTTATTATTTATTATTGTTGTATTACAGTTGTTTCTTTTTCCCTCTATTGCTCTCCCCGTCCCACTTTCCTCATCCTCTCTCCGTCAGTCCCCAGCTTGCTGTCCATGTCCATGGGTTCTTCACACTAGCTTCTCAAATAAACTCTTTCCCCCCTTCCCCCCTCTCCCCCTAGTCACCGTCATTTTGCTCCTTTCCTACCCCCATGTCTCTGGTTCTGTTCTCTAGTGTGTTTTATTTATTAGTCTCCTATATTGGGTCAGATCATATGGTATTTGTCTTTTGCTGCCCGGCTTATTTCACTAAGCATACTCTCCAATGCCATCCATGTTGTCGCAAAAGGTAGGAGTTTCTTCTTTCTGTTGTGTAGTATTCCATTGTGTAAATGTACCAAAATTTTTTTATCTGTTCATCCACTGACGCACTTGGGTTGTTTCCAGCACTTGGCTATTGTAAATAGCACTGCCATGAACATAGGGGCGCATAGGTTCTTCTGAATTGGTGTTTCAGAGTTCCTTAGGTATAATCTTAGCAGTGGAATCACTGAGTCATAAGGCTATTTTTAGTTTTTTGAGAAAATTACATTCTGTTTTCCATAGTGGCTGCAGCAGCCTGCATTCGCACAGCAGTGCACTAGAGTTCCTTTTTCTCCACATTCTCGCCAGTACTTATTGTTTGTTGATTTGTTAATGACGGCCATTCTGACAGGTACAAGGTGGTATATCTCATTGTGGTTTTAACTTGCATCTCCCTGATGGCTAGTGATGTTGAGCATTCAATTTTCATATGCCTATGGGCCCTTTCTATGTCCTCCTCAGAGAAGTGTCTCTTCAGGTCCTTTGCCCATTTTTTAATTGGGTTGTCTGCCTCCCTGGTGTTGAGTCATATAAGTTCTTTATCTATTTTGGAGATCGAACCCTTGTCTGAGGTGTCATTGGCAAATACACTTTACCACATGGTTGGTTCCCTTTTCATTTTGCTGTTTTCTTAACTGAGCAGAAATTTTTCATTCATTTAGTCCCATTTGTTTATTTGTTCCTTTATTTCCCTTGCCCTAGGAGAGATATCAGTGGAAATTCTGCTGTGTGGAGTAGCTGCAATTTTTTGGCCTCTGTTTTCCTCTAGGGCTTTTATGGTAGCGCTGCTTATGTTTAAGTCTTTTATCCATCTTAAGTTTATTCTGGTGTATGGTGTAAGTTGGTGGTCTTGTTTCATTTTTCTGCATGTACCTGTGCAATTCTACCAACACCACTTGTTGAAGAGGCTATTCACACTGCATTTTATGCTCCTTCCCACTTTGTTGATTATTAGTTGCCCATAGAGTCCTGGGTTTATTTCTGGGCTCTGTTCTGTTCCATTGATCTGTTTGTCTGTTCTTGTTCCAGTACCAGACTGTTTTGATTACTATGGCTTTGTAATAAAGCTTGATATCTGGTATTGTGACTCCTCCTACTTCATTCTTCTTTCTCAAGATTGCTGTAGCTATTTGGGGTTGTTTTTGACTCGCTGTAAGTTTTTTAAAGTATTTGTTCTATGTCTGTGAAACATGACATTGGTACTTTAATAGGGATTGCATTGAATCTATAGATGGCTTTGGGTAGTATGGACATTTTTATGATGTTTGTTCTTCCCATCCATGAACATGGTATATGCTTCCATTTATTTGTATCTTAATTTCTTCCTTCACTGTTCTGTAGTTTTCCAAGTACAAGTCTTTCATGTCCTTTGTTAAATTGATTCCTAGGTACTTTATTTTTTTTGATTGCTATAGTAAATGGAATTTGTTTTCTAGTTTCCTTCTCTGATGTTTCATTGTTGATGTATAAAAATGCCTTCAATGTCTGGATTTTGACAGGAATTTTACCAAATTAGGTTGAGTAGCTTTTTAGTGGAGTCTAGAGAGTTTTCTATGTACACTATCATGTCATCTGCAAATAATGAGTTTTACTTCCTCCTTTCCAATTTGAGTGCCTTTGATTCCTTTTTCTTTTCTTTTTTTTAATTTTATTGTTGTTGTATTACATCCATCCCCTTTTTGCTCCCCTCTGTCCCCCTCCCCACCCACCCATTCCCCCCAAAGTCAATCCCACCTGTTGTCCATGTCCATGGTTCCTTTATACTAGGTTCTTGTCTAAGCCGCTCCCCTTCTTTGCCTCTACCTCCCCCTTCCCCCTCCCCCGTTCCCCTGACCACTGAAGGCCTATTCATTGTATTCACATACTTGTTTCTGTTTTCCTTGTTGTTAGTTTTGCTCATTATTGTCCCGTAATGGGTGAGATCATATGATATTTGTCCTTCACTGACTGGCTTATTTCACTAAGCATAATACTCTCCAGTTCCATCCATGTTGTTGCAAAGGGTACAAGTTCCTTCTTTCTTTCTGCTACATAGAATTCCATTGTGTAAATGTACCAAAGTTTTTGATCCAATCATCCACTGATGGGCACTTAGGCTGCTTCCAGCACTTGGCTATTGTAAATAGTGCCGCTATGAACATAGGTATGCATAGGTTCTTATGTATTGGTGTTTCAGGATTCTTTGGGTATAGTCCAAGTAGTGGAATTGCTGGATCAAAAGGCAGTTCCATTTTTAGTTTTTTAAGGAAACCCCATACTGTTTTCCACGGTGGCTGCACCAGCCTGCATTCCCACCAACAGTGTATGAGGGTTCCCTTTGCCCCGCATCCTCGCCAACACTTGTTGTTTGTTGATTTGTTGATGATTGCCATTCTGACAGGTGTGAGGTGGTATCTTAATGCAGTTTTAATTTGCATCTCTCTGATGACTAGCGATGTTGAGCATTCTTTCATATGCCTCTGGGCCCT